>JANAVB010025399.1:1331149-1403181 GCA_029216955.1 Iris pallida | reverse complement strand
TTATATATATAAATATATATATATATATATATATATATATAATATATATATATAGATATATTTTTACTATATATATATATATATATTATATATATATATATATATATATAATATATATATATATATATATATATATATATATAATATAATATATTATATATATATAATATATATATATATATATATATATATATATATATATATATATAGTTTTCCTATTTTGTTATATTTTTTTTTTTTTTTATATATATATAGTTTTCCTATTTGTTTATATTTTTAAACTATATATATATATATATATATATATATATAGATATATATTATATCTATATATATATATATATATATATATATATAATATATATAAAATATATATATATATATATATATATATATATAGTTTTCCTATTTTGTTTATATGTATATAAGAGTATATTAAAATGAGGCATACCATGGTTGTGTTTTGATGTTTTTAATCTCAGTTTTGACTCACTTCAGTAACCTACAGGTATCACACACACACACACACACAACCATTTGTTAGAAATAAGAGTAGGCTTGTGTTGTGAATACATGTGTATGTATATATACCTATATGTGTATAGTTAGTATGCTTGAGAACCCATCTTAGAGTAGATCATAGTTGTGGTTGTAACCATAGGAGTCCTAGGACAGATTTGGTTTGTCATTTTGAGCCTAGTTTAGTCGAATTGGCCGACAAGTTGACCAAGTTGATAAAAGTCAACTTTGGGTCAAACTTGATCCAAATCGACTGAAACGAACTCCGAATGACCTAGAATTTTGTGTATAACCTAAAAATTAGTATACGGACTAGTTGACCAATGTTTGACCAGGTTTGACCAGCATTTGACCAGGTTTGACCAGAGTTGACTAAGGGTTTATTTTGACCAAAAGGGACCTAGAAGCATGTAGTCTTGCATTGTAGCTACTTCCTTTGATATTTTAGACTTGGTTGTGACATGTGTATACTTTAAATAGGTTTATATTTCCCCAGTTTAGCTACACTTCATCATCAGCAGTTCAGTTTGCCAGGCGAGTACGTTCTATGATCTTTTCATACTTGTTTGGATATGTTCTCTTGTTATAGACTAGTATACTTGATGCTGACACGATGTTCACACGGATTAGTACCCTATGGATCTTTTCATGCGATGTTATCCCCTCGGATACATCGAGTATATCATGTTCATGTACTTTATCGTGTTCATCATGTACTCCATGTATTCATATTTATCCATGTACACTCATATGTTATTCATGTACACTCATGACCATATTAGCTCCATGTATAAAGTAGTTGTTATCCATGTGCAATAATATATCATGTCTTGATCCTTGTGTATTGATTGGGGGCAGGGAGAGTGTAGTTGGTTATGTGATCATTATCCCCAGTAGGTATCCATGTGCAACTCCATAGTTTATCCATGTGCAACCTAACCTGTTTACATAACCAATTTATGCTCTAAATTACTTAGATAGTTACATTTGTCTATTTATCATAGTCATATCTAGTTTTGATATTCTCTCTCTTGTTGATTTTCTTTACAGCGTTTCATGTATAATTTTCTATAGCTTGCTTTATATGTCCAATCCTGATATGAACTGTTGTGAGAGATATGTGTTCGTTCCGTCCTGATTGGGCATTTTAAAAATTTTACAGGTGATGATGAAGAGTACTGCCCTACTTATTATGGCATTAGCTTAGATGACACTGGTGACGTAGACCCTCAGGAGGATCCAGCAGTCGCTGAGGACTTGTCCATAGTCTAGCTGAGACTTAGTATTTTATTGTCTTTATTTGAGACATTATGAGTTGTACTTGAGATTTGTTCTGGTGGTTTACACCTAGACTTTTATTTATATCTGTGACTCTCTTGAGATTTATTCTTCTATTCCATCTTAGTGTTGTGATTGAGTTACTTATTATTTATTCTCCATTCGGAGCATATTCTAGACTGTATTATATACTGTGACTCAGGACAGCGTTCTACCGCCGATACTGCGGCGTAGGATGGGCGTACTTCACTTCTCGTGCCCTTTCACTGGGTGCGGGTCGTGACACGTAGCCCCCCTCTCTCTCTCCCTCTCTCTCTATAGGGTACTGTTTTATGTTCCCCCTCTCTCTCCTCCTCTTCGCACCTTCCTCAGGTTGCCCCCTTCTCCTCCGGTAGCTCTTTATCAGGTTTTCCCCAAATTTATGGCCTCTTTTCTTCTCCTGTTTGTTGTATCGGTTTGTTGAGTATTGGCTTTCTATATATTTGGATTGTTGTTCATTCGTGGATTCTCTATATTATTATTGGCTTAAATGATCCTATGTATTTGATTCCTCTCTTGGCTCTGTTGAAATTTAGAGCTGGAACTATATTATTGATTTCATTATTCTTTTAGACTTGTTTTGAATCATTGGTAGTGTTGGTGATTTCAAAAGATATTGTTTGTTAATTGTGATTTGCTGGCTGGCATAGAAAAAATGTAGTACATATATTGAAAGTTATATGGAGTTGGTTGTCAATCAACATGTTATTACCAACAAGATTACTTCAAATATTTTAAGGGACTTTATTCAACTATTTTTACTTCCAAGCTTTAGTACTTATGAGAATGAGATCCCAATTTCCGGTTCAAGTATTATGGATCAGTTTAAACTATCAGAAGAAAACAAGGAGATGGATAGACATCCCCTGGAAGTTATACTGTTATGTCCGCGTATATCACCGAAAGTCGGTGGTCTGATGGTAACATTAAGTAAAGAAGGAAAAGAGTGGGCGTAGAAAGAATATGAACTTTACTATAATGACAATATGCATATCTAGAATATAGTAGTACTACGGAAAACTAGCATGAATGACAATATTAAGAAAACGATCAATATATGTATAATGTGTTTTATAATACAACTTTCAAACACATGGACGAGCTGGAATATGGCAGTTACTCTGAGCCCAAAATATTTTTTGTAGATAATAAACAACAGCCATAGTGTATTTATATATGTATCAGTCATAGAAATCCTATACTAACATATTGTTCAGTTGGCAAACCAATAGAATTATTCAGTCCAGTGAGTTTGAGTGTGTCATAAGCTATGTGAGGACAGTAGGCCATCTCCATTGGGGTCTAATTTTGAATTATATGTTTCTAACGTGAGGGGTGTATCTGGGTTTAGAAGTAACTGTCCCATTAATCTGATTGTAAATTATATGTACCAGCCAGACACTATCCTTGCAGCCATTCGACTGGCGAGGCAGAAATCTATGTACGACATTTGCTATAAGAAATTTGTATTAATCTACGGTACGACATCGTGATCAGGACATAGTCCCTACAGCCATTCGACTGGCGAGGCAGAAACTATGTAGCCGAAGATAAAGTTGACTGTCCTTCGATCTCCATCCCTTGGCAATGATGATACGACAACCTATCACTACATCTTTTAGTAGTAGATAATGTCATAGTATTACATTTTTTGGGTTCATCTTATTGATTCTGTTACATCCTTCAGATACTAGATTCGATAAGAACATATACTATACCATATGTACAGAACATAGATGATTCACACTAATGTATGCTAGAATGAATTTTGGCTTGTGTTCTGAGCCATCCGTTCTCACACTTGTCAAAAAATCGAATATAACCTTTTTATCTGCCATTCGACTAGCGAGGCAGAAATCTATGTATGACATTTGCTATATGAAATTTGCATTAATCTACGATACGACATCATGATCAGGACATAGTCCCTGCAACCATTCGACCGGCGAGGCAGAAACTATGTAGCCGTAGATAAAGTTGACTGTCCTCCGACATCCATCCCTCGGCAATGATGATACGACAACCTATCACTATATCTTTTAGTAGTAGATGATGTCTTAGTATTACATTATGTGGGTTCATCTTGATTCTGTTACATCCTTCAGATACTAGATTCGATAAGAACATATACTACACCATATGTACAGAACATAGATGATTCAAACTAATGTATGCTAGAATGAATTTTGGGTTGTGTTCTGAGCCATTCGTCCCCACATTTGGCAACTAAGCATGCGAAATATATCGTTGAAGAACATAAAACTTGTGGTCGTTAAGCATGTGAAATATATCGTTGAGGAGGAGGAGGCAAACGAAGAAGATGAATTTTCAGAGGATCATTGAGAAACAGTGATTTTAATGTATTCATATTTCTGTAATCTTAAATTATGAACTGTGATCATTTCTATTAGTATTCAGATTTTTGTAAACTTAAATTATGAACTCCAATGTATGCAGATATTTCTAAACTGTCATTGTATTTATTTATATTTTTAATCATATGTTATTATCAGCATGGCAGGATGACGCAGAGGCATAGCAGGACGACGCGAAGATAGGTCAGGACGAGCCGTGTCCTTAGGTGGACAGAGAGCTCCGTTACCAGAGGATGGCTCCGGACCATCGTTTTACCCGAGCACTCCATTGTACCATACGGTCGCAGGTCCGGGGGGCAGTACACCTGGGACGAGCAGTTCCAGGCATGCTGATACTCCTTCCCCCAGCCTTCCTACCGCTGACGGCAACATGGAGGGTGGAGAGCAGGTGGAGGAGGTAGACCCTACTCCCACCCGTGCGGATCCATACCAGAGCGACCCTCCATACGCACCTCAGGACGAGACGAGGATGGAGATTTGGGCCGACGGTCCTACGAAGTAAGTTAAATATATATATATATATATATATATATATATATATATATATTCATGAATATAATTATCGTTGTATACTGATATCGTCCCTCGTCAGTACAGAGAGCGTTGGGCTCCTTTCTGAGGTCCAACTTTGGGGGTCCGTGGATCAACTACTCGGATGCCTCGGAAGAGAGGAATGCATTCTGGTTTTCCCACTTCAAGGTAATTAAAGATAGTTAATTTAGTATGATTAATATAATTTTAAGCATTTTTTAGAACTTATTATTTTAATTTATAATTCTTGTAGAGGACTTATTTTTATCCACCACACCGGGCCGAGCAGATTGAGAGGCAGTTTTCTGCCGTCGCCACCAAGCTGATTCGTGATGCAATTGACGATTAGAAAGCTCGTCAGCGCTCCGAAAAGCAGATTGCTGGTTGGATCACACCTGACCAGTGGATCGCGATGAAGGCTCGATTTGACGAGCCCCGGTACAGAGAGCGGTCGGAGAAGGCGAAGGCGGCTAGGACGAGGGCTGGAAAGTGGTATGGTGGATCGATTTCTAATACGAAGTATTTTCGTCATCTGATATGTAATTTATTACAATATATAAGATTTTATTGATAGTGGGAGTATATAATTTTCTATTTTAATAAAGAATAAAATATAACAAACACGCAGGTACAGAGGGGTGAGAACGCAAACATGGTGACCGTCTTCCTGGCCACCCATCGGAAGGATGGAAAGCTCATCGACGACCGGGCTACTCAGAGCTATGTAAGTACTAATTTAGATTTCATTAATTTTTAACATATCTGGAAGAATATACAGATAACCATATAGTTAATAATAATTAAATACTTTAGACGTTTATTAGGCTAATTTAGGTAAGTACTAATTTATAGAGATGCACAATGATTTCTAGGACGAGTTTATTAGGCTACGTGAGCGTGCGAGTGCTAGTGCACCTACAGAGGGAGGGGTTGGTACATCGCAGCCCTCTCCACCTTAGTCGGAGGACGAGCTCTGGAAGACCGCCATTGGTGGTCTTCATAGAGGTACGTACTACAGTACGGGGTCCTACAGCGCATTAGTTACGACGCAGGCATACAGTGCTCCCTCTGCTAGTGCGCATTCACAGCCCTCACAGGCCGAGTCCTCCTGAGTCGAGGATACCATTGCCCGCCAGATTGCTGAGCAGCGCGACGATATGCTGAGGAGTGTTGGCCCATTGGTCATGGTCAAACCTAATTTTAATAATTGAACAAACTCTGTCTCGATATACGAATCAATTCAGATGTTTACTTACGACATTTTGGACACTGATCAAAGATGGATGTCTACTCAGTTCAAGACCGAAGCTGTTTGCCACTCAAGATTGTATTTTCTTAAAGCAATGTAATTTTTTATTTTTATTGAGTTTAGGAATACATTGTACACCAAGTCGTACTGGCAAATAGGCTATCCAAAAACGTTTTTCAAAACAGACCTATCTTTCTAAAATGCCTATGTTTTTGAAAAATATCTATTTTACAAAAAGCTTCTGAAGGATTTTTAAAAAGCCAAAAATTATTTTTCACAAAATCAACTGACCAAATCCTGACAGAACTCAGCCAGAGTTCGGCCAGAGTTTGGCTAAGTTGAACATTATGTGAACGTTTGATTTTGAACTTGGTCTCCCTTCAGTTGCGGTTTGTTACAAAGAGTTCTTTCCGAATTCTGCCCGAATTCTGTCAGAGTTCTGTCTTTGGAAAAACTATAAATAGAGAAGGATTTCGATCATTTTAACACACCGATTCACTTTCATCTCTTCTCTTCTAAAGCTTACGTTTTTTTTTTCAAAGAGTTCTAAAAAGCTTCCATTTTCAAATCCTAAGCCAGTTACAATCCTCTAGTCGATTTACCAGTGCGGTACGATCTAGAAGTTTCAGAGCGATTGTAATCAGAGGCTTGATTGAAGATTGACTCTTCACAATTGAAGTTGGTCGAGTTCTTCGTATCAAAGGTCGCATCTGTAAAAGTTGCAAGGACTTCGTATGAAAACTTGTGGAATTTTCTAATAGTGGATTCAACTGGAAGCTAGAGTTCTTCCGACTGGACTAGTCCTCACAAGGGGGAAACCAGTATAAATCTCTGTGTTTGCGTTTGCCTTCTGATCTCTCTTTTTTATTATAGTTATTTATTTTGTGATTATTATATCTGTGATCTAACTGCTAACGAGTTTTAATTAGCAATATTCTGCTGCATACTCTATTCACCCCCCTCTAGATATTCTGCTTTACGATTTCGTTCCTACAATTGGTATCAGAGTGGGTTATACAGGTAAAGCAAGGTAAAATTATAGCTATATTCAGTTATTTTTTTTAATTGTTATATAGATCATAGAATTACACATGGCAACTGTGAAATTCATAAGTGAAGGCCAAGCCACAAACAGACCTCCACTGTTTGACGGCACAAACTACACTTATTGGAAAACACGTATGAGTTTCTTCCTAAAATCTTTTGATTTTAACTTATGGTCTGTAGTTGTTGATGGCTACAAAAAGCCTCCTTGTATTAATTTTGATGGAGTTTTAGTTGAAAAACCCCATGACAAATATACAAAGGATGAAAAGAAAAAGGCCAGTCTTGACGCACGTGCTATTAACGCTTTATTTTGTGCTTTAGACAGAACTGAGTTTAACAGGGTGTCTACTTGCACAACATCAAATAAAGTATGGAAATTTCTCGAAGTAACCCACGAAGGAACAACACAAGTCAAGGAGTCAAAGATCAGCAGACTTACTAAGGAGTACGAGGCATTCAAAATGAAGCCAAGTGAATCAGTCACTCAGATGTTTACGAGATTCCTGGATATTGTAAATCCTTTGTCTTCATTAGGCAAAGAATACAGTAACCATGAAAAGATTCGCAAACTTCTACGAGCTCTCACAAAGAACTGGATTCCAAAGGCTACAGCAATCATTGAAGGAAACGACTTCTCAACAATGTCTCTGGAAACACTCATGGGTAAGCTACTCACTCACGAGTTAGAACTTCAAGACTTTGAAGATGCTACACCAAAGAAGAAGTCAGAAAAGTCGATCGCTCTCAAAGCTCAACATAGAAGAACTGTAGAAGACGATTCTGACGACAGCGACTCTGACTATAAAGATCAAGCTCTTCTGGTAAGAAAATTCAAGAAGTTTATGAGATTTAACAGGAGAACAAAAGATAGAAACAGCAACAACAACGAGGAAGATCCTATTTGCTACAGATGCAAGAAGAAAGGACACATGAAGAAAGATTGTCCAACAGCATCATCATCAACAAGAAAAAGTAGCAAATATGACAAAGGCTACCTGAAGAAGTCTACATCAAGGAAGTACGCCAACACAAGCATATGGCATGAAAGTGAAGCCAGCGATTCAGAAGTCGAACAATTAGATGACGCTGCAAATGTATGCTTGATGGCTTGCGATCAGGTAATCACTAATCCTCTATTTGATCCTTATGATGATTTCACCTTTGAGCAACTAGGAGAGGCTCTCAGTGACCTGTTAAATGATTACAGGAAACTGCGTAGTAAATATAAAACCTCTTAGAAGGTACTCAAAGAGTACAAAGGTAAAATAAGAAGACTTACTGACCAACTAGATCATGTTAAAAATAATGACTTTTCAATTGAGTCTGGTGAGCTTTCATCTATGAAGTTGTTGTTACACGAGACTATTAAGTTATCCGAAGAAAAAGACCAAACCATCATCCAGCTAAAGGAAGACCTATCTAAGGAGAGAAAGAGTCTCTAGTGTGCACAAGTCAGAATAGAAACACTTACATCTGACCACACTAGATTATATGACACTTCCAAAAAGTTGGAAATTAGTTTAGGAAAACGGCCTGAAGTTGCTGCTTCCTATTCTAACACGTGTCAGTTACCGAATCATCAGAACACGTCCAAACCAAACACTGTCAGACCAAACCATACCAAACCTATGCCCAAGAAGACTAATAGGCTTGCATTCTTCTATGCTAGAAAACTAAAACCTACCAATCATTCACCTCACACAACTTTTAACACTCAACATGCAAAATGTCATTATTGTGGCCTTATTGGTCATATATCCTCTGCATGTAGAATTAGAAAGTTAGTAGATTTAAATATTTATGCATGGATACCAAAAACTAACCAGTCCGGACCCTACAAGAAATGGATACCAAGAGTTTCATCTGCAAATTATTTTGTAGGTGGAACGCCCTTCACATGCTAGGAGCAAATAGATCCTCGACACCGGTTTCTCACGGCACATGACCGGTGATGCTTCATTATTCGTAACACTGTCGAAAAAGAATAAAGAAGGATACGTCTCCTTCGGTAATAATTTAAGAGGGTACATAATCGGTATCGGTGACATTGGTAAGGCTCCCTATCCTGTGATTAAAGATGTCTGTCTAGTTACCGAGTTAAAACATAATCTGCTCAGCATAAGCCATTTAGCTGATCACGGTTATGGCATTAACTTCGTCAAAGACAAGTGTACTATAATTGATAGTTCAACTGGTAGTACTATCTTTGAAGGTATCAGGGAAGACAACATATATGTTTTCTATTTGTTAGAAGATGCTAACAAAGCAGGTAGATGTTTGATGGCCAAAAGCATTGAGAGTCAACTATGGCATATGAGACTCGGTCATACAAACATGGATACAATTTCAAGACTATCTACAAAAAAGTTGGTACGCGGCTTACCGGACATATCTTTCAAGAAGGATACGGTATGTAGTGAATGTAAAAAGAACAAAGCTATCCGATCCGCATTTAAATCTAAGAACGCTGTAAGTACCACTAGACCTTTACAACTGTTGCATATGGACTTATTTGGACCAAGTAGAATTACTAGTCTAAGTGGTAAGTTATATGCATTTTTCAATATAGATGATTTCTCTAGATATACATGGGTATATTTTCTTGCACGCAAGAACGATGCATTATCAGAATTCGTCACCATTTGCAAGAAAGTACAGAATGAAAAAAGGTTCATGATTACTCGCATTCGTAGTGATCATGGTGACGAATTTGAGAATGCAGAATTCAAGCAATTTTGTGACACACACGATTATTTGCATGAATTCTCTTGCCCTAGGACTCCACAACAAAATGGAGTTGTGGAACGTAAGAACAGGACTCTATCTGAAATGGCTAGAGTAATGTTAAACCAGTTTAGTCTACCCAGATACTTTTGGGCTGAAGCTGTCAATACAGCGTGCTATATTCTCAATAGGGTTCTAATTCGACCTATATCGAAGAAGACACCCTATGAACTATGGTTTTATAGAACACCCACTGTTTCTTATTTCAAGATTTTTGGTTGTAAATGCTTTATTCTTAATACTAAAGACAATCTGAGTAAATTTGATGAAAATGCCGATGAAGGTATATTTTTAGGTTATGCAGCAAAGAACGAAGGATACAGAGTCTTCAACAAAAGAACCATGATCATCGAAGAATCAATCAATGTCAAGTTTGATGAGCTAAATCAACACTTAGACGATGACGATAATGAAGACGTAATCACACCAAGTACAGCTACTGTAAAACCTTCACACAAAGATGCAGAACCTTTACACCAAGCACCAGCTAAGTCTTCAAGCAAAGAAGCCAAAACTAGCAATCCTGAGGATACGCCAAAAGAGATAAGATTCTTGGCAGATCATCCAAAGGACTTGGTAATTGGTGAGATTACCAAAGGTGTAAGTACTCGTTCCTCTAGTAAAGATATAGCTTCTTGTGTTGCTTTTATTTCACAGCTTGAACCCAAAAATATTGAAGAAGCATGTAGTGATAATTTTTGGTTAGATGCTATGCAAGAGGAATTAAACCAATTCGAACGGAATCAAGTTTGGGAACTTGTTCCCAGGCCCATTGATCATCCGGTCATTGCACCCGTTGGGTATTCCAAAATAAACTGAACGAGAATGGTTTAGTGACTCGTAATAAGGCTCGACTCGTAGCTCAAGGATACAATCAAGAAGTAGGTATCGACTACGATGAGACTTATGTCCTAGTTGCGAGATTAGAATCCATTCGCATGTTATGTGCATTTGTATGTTTTCATAATTTTAAGTTATTTCAAATGGATGTCAAAAGCACATTTTTGAATAGTTTTATAAAAGAAGAAGTTTATGTAGCTCAACCTCACAGTTTTACTGATTTCAAAAATCCTGATTATGTTTTCAAGTTGCAGAAAGCCTTATACGATTTGAAACAAGCCCCTCGTGCTTGGTACGATCGTTTAAGCTCTTTTCTACTTGATAACAATTTTTCAAAGGAAAATGTTGACACTACATTTTTTATAAAATCTTTGAATAACAATATTCTTTTGATTCAAGTCTATGTAGATGATATTATTTTTGAATCTACTGATGAATCTTTTTGCCAAGAATTTTTAAAGTGTATACAGAATGAGTTTGAGATGAGCATGATGGGAGAGCTAAAATTCTTTCTCGGACTGCAAATCAAACAAACCAACAATGGGACGTTCATAAATCAAGCAAAGTACACAAAGGATCTATTAAAAAAGTTTGACCTGGAAGCAGTCAAGCCACTTAGCACTCCAATGGCAACTTCAACCAAGCTTGATATTGATAAACAAGGCAAACCCGTAGACATACGTAAGTATCGAGGTATGATTTGTAGCTTACTGTATTTAACTGCTAGTCGACCAGACATTATGTTTAGTGTTTGCTTGTGTGCACGTTTTCACGCCAATCTGAAGGAATCACATCTGTGCGCAGTTAAGCGTGTCTTCCGATACCTTAAAGGCACTTCTTCTGTCAGCTTATGGTATCCCAAAACCACGTTATTCGACCTAACCGGTTATTCTGATGCAGATTTTGTCGGATGCAAAGTAGATAAAAAAAGTACCAGCGGTACATGTCATTTCCTAGAAAAAGCTCTAGTCTCTTGGTTTAGCAAAAAGCAAAATTCTGTCACATTATCAACAATCGAGGCTGAATATATCACCGCAGGATGTTGTTGTGCACAAATTTTATGGATGAAGCAAACTTTAGAAGACTATGGATTGCATTTTACACACATACCTATTTTCTGTGATAATACTAGTTTTATTAATTTGACTAAGAATTCAGTATGTCACTCTCGTACCAAACATATCGAGATTCGACATCAATTTCTTAGAGATCATCAACAAAATGGAGATATAGACCTTGTATACATAGACACACAGAATCAATTAGCTGACATACTCACAAAATCTCTAGCGGAAGATCGTTTCAATTATTTACGTCGAGAATTAGAAATTTTAGATATCAATAATATTAATAATTTATTCAATACTCAATAACTATTTTCGAGACAAGCCTAAAAAGAGTCTGTCTGTCACCACGACTATGGTCGAAGCGAAGCGATATTTAAGAGTTCCCCGGTGAACCTCCGTTAGCTGGGACAGTACTCCTACAACTAATCTGAAACAGACGCTGAGTAAAGAATATTAATTTATAAAATAATATTAATTATATTATTTGAGATTTAAAATTACTAAACTTTGAATTAAATATTTGAAATGAATTGTTGAAAAAGATGTGGCCCACAAACACAAATTTTTTATAGCGAAGAGAACCCTTGGCGAATTAGGCCCGAGTTTGGTCCGAATTCGGCCAGAGTTCGGCTGGGTATATGTATATATCAGTCAAAACCCGAGGCCTCAATCTTCTCCAACCCTTCCAAAACCACATCAATAGCAGCAGCAGCGCCCGAAAACCCTAGTTCTTCTCCACCTTCCTTCTTCCAATCTACGTAGAGATCTTCGTCCAAACTTTGGATTCGTGCGGAGAATGGCATTCTCTTCAGCATACCTGATTCTCAGAAGGTATAATTCCTTCTCTCCTCCACTTTCAAATTATTTAGGTTTCTAGTTTTTTTTTGGGATATAATGCCAAAGGGATTCAATCCTTTCAAAAGGAAGAAGACCCATGCCAGTGAAGAGGCATCGTCTTCTAATCCGCATACAGATTTTCTCTTTTCTCCGGTCCAATCGGATGATGGTGCATCGGATGAGTTTTATTTCAAAACTCCCGACCAAGCATTACTTTGGTATGCCAACTTTATTATGCGTACTATATGTACCGGATCTCCGATCAAGTGGACTGTATTTCCTGACCACCGTCCCTACTTTGAGGCATTAGGGTTTCATCACTTTGCTACTTTACAATTTTCTATAGCTACTAATGCCATTAGACTATTTTACTGTAATTTCGTGTTAGACACTTTTACCGCGAGAACTCGTGTCGGAGGGATAGATATCGAGTTCAATGATGAATCGCTAGCGGAAATCCTTGGACTTCCAAACGAAGGTGCCCCGCTCGATGACATCACTGATTTTGATTTTCCCGATGATACGACACTTGTTAGTTTCAAGAATGAGCTTTGTGCGCCCGTACGTGCTCATCCTGGAAAGTTCAAGGCCAATAACTTGAACTTGTTTAACTACGAATTACATCACATCATCTATTCCACTCCACTTCCAAAATTTACTTCAAAAGATGATGTCACTGCACTCGAGCTTTCTGTTTTATATCACATTCTTAAGGGGATTTCTTTTTCTGCCCCTAAGACTATCATTCAGATGATGGGTAGATATCGCGGAAGAGACCGCAACCTCTCTTATGCGATGATCATCCCACGCATCTTTTAGAGATTTGATATTGACTTATCCACTTGTGCTCTGGACCCTGAGCCCAAGTTCCAAGTTCCTCAATCTTTCTCGTCGTAGCATTGCCACTGCTTCTCCACCTCCTGCACCTGTACCTACTGTACCTGCTCCTACAGCACCTGGTCCTCCTCAGTTTTACCCTATGACTTTTGAGGGTATTCACCAGCATCTATCAGATCTGTAGACATTCTTCGTTGACACCTCCAGGGAACATGAGTTCCGTGACGTGACTCAGTTCCAGGCTATTGCCAACTCCTTTGCCGATCTGAGATTTGTACAGACGGGTCACTCTGCTAGCTCTCTTCCTCGAGACCCTTCTGTATCTGGCTACCGCATTGATGATGAGGTGGTCCACTCTCTGTTCCAGCCAAGAAACGTATACGATTGGTATCGTACTTCTGGTGTTACTTTACATACTTCTGGAGCTGGTCTATCTGGACATGTTGGTACTGCAGCTGATGATGATGAGGATGATGATGATTTTTGAGATATTACTTTTTGAGACTGGTGACTTTGTCTTATGTTTACTTGGAAATGCTCCGATATTCCAAGATATTATCAGTACTCTTTTATTTTGGATATGATTTGAGACATTTGATAGACATGTTTTATGCCTCAGTTTGGCATCAGTTTAGTTTATTATTCAGCACTTTATTTGTTTTAGCTTTCTTATAGCATTACTTTCTTTATACTTCCATATAAACTGCCTGTGACAAATACCATGCCTGTGTTGTTTATACCATTTCTGTTTATCTTATAAATGTTTATACCATGCCTGTGATGAATGTTTTTTTATATATTTTTATTGTGTTTCTTCACTGCTTGTTACTTATGCATTTATTGCGGGGGAGCTTTCTCTTTTGCAATTATTTTGCTAAGTGACAACGGGAGAGAAATAAGATCTAACATCTTCATGGATACAGGTTATGAGCAAATTTTCCATTTTATCTTGATTCATTCAGTATTCTCTTGAATTGATCAAAACCAAGATGTTATATTGGCACGGTTTATCAATTATCAAAAATGAAGAGTTTGTTGGCCTATTGGTCATGGTCAAACCTAATTTTAATAATTGAACAAACTCTGTCTCGATATATGAATCAATTTAGATGTTTACTTACAACGTTTTGGATACTGATTAAAGATGGATATCTACTCAGTTCAAGACCGAAGCTTTTTGCCACTCAAGATTGTATTTCCTTAAAGCAATGTAATTTTTCATTTTTATTGAGTCTAGGAATACATTGTACACCAAGTCGTACTGGCAAATAGGCTATCCGAAAATATTTTTCAAAACAGACCTATCTTTCTAAAATGACCTATGTTTTTGAAAAACATCTGTTTTACAAAAAGCTTCTGCAGGATTTTCAAAAAGCCAAAAATTATTTTTCACAAAATCAACTGACCAAACCCTGACAGAACTCGGCCAGAGTTCGGCCAAGTTGAACGTTATATGAACGTTTGATTTTGAACTTGGTCTCCCTTCAGTTGTGGTTTGTTACAAAGAGTTCTGTCCGAATTCTGCCCGAATTCTGTCAGAGTTCTGTCTTTGAAAAACTATAAATAGAGAAAAATTTTGATTATTTTAACACACTAATTCACTTTCATCTCTTCTCTTCTAAAGCTTACGTTTTCTTCCAAAGAGTTCTAAAAAGCTTCCATTTTCAAATCCCAAGCCAGTTACAATCCTCTAGTCGATTTGCCAGTACGGTACGGTCTAGAAGTTTCAGAGCGATTATAATCAGAGGCTTGATTGAAGATTAACTCTTCACAATTAAAGTTGGTCGAGTTCTTCATATCAAAGCTCGCGTCTATAGAAGTTGCAAGGACTTCGTATGAAAACTTGCAGAATTTTCCAATAGTGGATTCAACTGGAAGCTAGAGTTCTTCCGACTGGACTAGTCCTCACAAGAGGGCAACCAGTATAAATATCTGTGTTTGCGTTTGTCTTCTGATCTCTCTTTTTCATTATTGTTATTTATTTTGTAATTATTATTATATCTGTGATCTAACTACTAACGAGTTTTAATTAGCAATATTCCGCTGCATACGCTATTCACCCCCCTCTAGAGTATTCTGCTTTACGATTTCGTTCCTACAGGATTTCTGAGCAGCCAAGGTCTCAGGCGCAAGGGGACGCTGCGTCGGTCACCGCACGCTTTGACGAGCTCGAGCGCACCGTGAGGGACGTACAGGAGACGCAGGAGTCCATTCACGGCATCATTACTAGGATAGCGGTTGCATGGAGCAATGCAGCGCCAGACTACTAGCCCTAGAGGAGGCGCGGATGCACCCATCTCCAGCGGTTATACTGCCTCCTTCTCCAGCGGTTACACTGCCTCCATCTACAGCGGTTATATTGCCTCATCCTTTATCGTCGTCGGTGGTTCTTACACAGGAGCAATATGCTTATCTTCTTTCCAGGAGTGGTAATGCTCCTCCTGATCAGCCGTAGTCGACATATATATTGTTGTATAATGGCCCATTGTTGGGTCTTTTATGTGTTTCTACATACATTCTTATTGTGTTTCATATTGTTTGACACTATTGTTGAAATTTTTTACATATCTGTATTGAGTGACGTGATTGTGTTTCATATGTGTTCGTAATTGTGTTTCATATGTGTTCGAGATTGTGTTTCATATGCGGTTCGTATTGTTTGATACTTTGTGTTCGTGGTGCTCCTCCTGATCAGCCAGTGTTGAGTGTTCCACCGAAAGGGTCGGCGAACCCAGGGAAATACTGCTGTAGGTGCTGCTGCAAATGCTGTATTTTTTTAAAATATTTTTTTTACCAAATTTAGTGACGTTCAGCGACGTTTAGCAACGTCCAGCGATGAATATACACGTCGCTAATTAAGTATCGGAACGTCGCTAAATATGTGTCACCACGTCGCTGATCGTCACTAAACGTCGCTAACTAAGACATCGCTAAAACTTCGCTACGTGTCGGTAATATAGCGCCGTATCAATATCGCAGAACGTCGCCAATTTCCTGACATGCTAGGTCAGCAAAGATGTATGGAACGTCGCTAAAACGTTGCTAGTCGACGTCGGTAAATGCAGTTGCTGTACGTCAGTTGTAGTCCGCTAAATTAGCGATGCGTCTGCGTCGCTAATTATCGTCGCAATAGCAACGTATTGCGACGTCCTGGTATTTAGCGACTATGTAAATCGCGACTACGTCGAAACGTCGCTAAATACGTCGCCAATTGGATTTAGCGACGTATTTGCCCTATTTAGCGACGTCCTCCGGCGTCGCTGATTTGACAGATTTTAGTAGTGCTTACAAACTACCCACCTAAAAGAATTTTGTCCTCGAAATTAGAGACAAGCTTAGTATAAGAAAACTAACCATATAAGATTCGTAGAGGATGCTAATACTAATGGATTCTAAGTGGTCATACTATATGTTTAATATATACATAGACATATATCCTATCATTAAAGTAATATGAAAACACTATATCAAACAAGGAAAATAGATTCTATATTGCATCGGGGTAGAAATACATCCTACGGCTAGGTTTTGGCTAAGAACTCTGTGTGGCAACTTTGGTTCATAGGCAATCATAGCACAATAGCTTAACCCTACAACCAAACTAGGACAAGGGGTGAACCCTGCACTATGACAGTCCATATCCCTCGGCTGCTAATAGATGGAATATATCACAATTAATCAAGCTTATGATCGGCTAATCATCCCTGATATTTGGTAATCTCCCTACTGCTTCTATTCTACCAGACACTATAGGAAATATCTATAGGATTTTACTGACCTAAGTTATTTACCTAGTCCTATTAAACATAAATTCCTATCTTATCCAAATAAGAATTTTTTAATTCTTAGACAAGGGTGAAATAACTATTCTATACATGGCTATATACTATAGATAATACTAAGGTATTCAAACAAAATAATTATAGCAATGTTACATGCAATAGGCACCCGTAGGTAGCACTCTAAGTGGTGCGATAGCGTAGACCTGACCATGTGTCTGCGCTCCTTCCTGCTATATGGCTCTCTGGAACTGGGCCTCCTGTGGTGGCAAAGATGGTCCTCTCTGGTGTCCTGCTGGTATTGGGGGTGGCAACGCTTCAATTGCTAGAATGTCTGGCCTAGGTCTTTGAGGTATTGGTCGCTGTAGTATCTGCAACCAAATTCGTCCCGATGCTGTGGATACTCCTTGGCTCGGGGTTGATCAGATCCACATATCAGACACTGCCCTAGTATTCTTCTGTAGTCTTTTTGAACATGTCCCTTCTTGCCATAGTAGTGACAAGTTAGGAGTTCCTATGCTAGATACAGGGTGACTTTCTGCTGAAGAAGTCCTCCTAGCGGTCGGATGGGTCTTTTTTGCTTCTCTTTGGCTGGTGCAGTTGCGGTAGTAGGGCGCTTCGGAAGCACTGAGTCTGGGTATTTTTTGATAGCCTCCTGGATATAGGCTTCTGCTAACACCTTGACATACGAAACTCTGGGTTACGATGTAGAATACCTCTGGAGCTCTTTCGTCAATCCATGATGAAACCTTCGTACCTTCTCCACTTCGTTTGGTATCAGAATGGTATCGAACCTACTAAGATGACTAATTTCAACATCATACTCATCTACGATCATATTCTCCTGCTTGAGATGGACAAACTGATCATAGAGAGCATCTCGAACTGTAGTGGGAAAGTATTTTGCCTTGAAATATTCCAAGAATTGCTCCCAAGTCCGACCTCTGTCGATGTCTCGCTCGATCTACTCCCACCAGTGATATGTATTTCCTTCAATTTGAGTCCTCACGGCCGTCATCCATAAGTCTTTTGGCAGCTACGAAGCATCTAAACGCTTCTGGGTGCTGATTATCCACTCGGTGATCTCCTTTGGCGTCTCCTTGCCATCAAATAGCTTCAGGTTCATCTGCCAATAGCCCTTAATCGTACCTACTGGCTGAGCGGGTGCCAGTACAGGTACAGATACAGGTGCTAGTACTGTCTGCCTCTCCAAGATCATCATCAAGCTCTCTCTCATGGCCTCTATCTGTTGCATCTGTTGTTGCATCATGGTTTGAAAGAATTAAAACATCTGGTTCTGGCCATCCGGTTGGGGCATCTGAGGCATCGGTCCATAAGTCGGTTGCTGTAGATATGCTCCATGCGACATCTATGACGAAAAATGAGGTGGTGGAGGCAAATGATCATTCTGCTGTGTCTGAGTCTGCAAAGTCTGTCCCTCCTGCTGCAGGGATGGTGGGACTGCCACATGGGTTGTCGGGTGTGCCAGAAACTGCCCTGGGGTCTGGTCCTCGATTGTAACTCGAGTTCTTCCATTTCTAGGAATGGCATCGTTGGTCGGGTCGACTCCATTAACTATGCATCCACTGCATAGATTTATCTTTCTACAAAATAAAACCTTCATGAGGACAATACGGAAACAATCATGATGCATGATGAGAGAGGTAAATTTTGGATTTCAAAGGCGATATTTCAACAAGTGGATGAGATTCCTAATACTCCTTAATCCTAATTGCAGGCTCACATTGGTGCAATAATATAACCAAAGAGACAAACTAGACCTGCATGGGCCATCAAAAAAATATGTCACGCCCCAGTTTTAAAATACTTAGGAACTAAGACATGAGCATACTAGCTGTATGAACTAGAATAAGCTTCCCAATTTACTGGACTTACTCCAGTCGTAGTATGCTGTACCTAAACTACACAGTCACAAGAAAATCTATAATCTCTATAATACTATAATCTCATCCATAGAATCAAGCAACAATAACACAGACATAGATATAACGAATGAACTGAAATAAAATATAACAAGAATTGAATATCCAATACAAATGATCTGTCTGTAAAAATATACACTGATAGAAATATCCATGGAAAAGAAATACAATGATAAATAAAGAAGTACTGAAATAAAAGACAACCAGCCAGAACATCGGCTAGCTAGATAATAATGCTCAAGGCTCTAACTGAAGTATCCTCTAAGCTCATGGAAACTCCTCGGGCAACACCTCTACGTCTTCAACAACATAACCTGTCTTAATCCTTGGTCCATAGACAGTGGGATACAAATGCTCATCCGGATCTGAAAAAGAACCAGGTCCTCAGAGGGACGTAACAAGATACAAAAAAAAATGCCAATGTAAACTGAATAAATATAAGTAAATAACCTAGATCAAAACATGGTCCAATAGCCCATTATCGAAACAGTAGACCACAACTATAACCAGACAAGGATAAGGGTGGCACACTATTCCATGACAAGACAATGTCCCATGGCTATGTGAATGCATAGTAAAGATAACTTTGGACGTATGAGTGGGTAATAAGGATATGACACCAGATCACAGGCCGACGTCGGATCACAAGCCGATATCTATGAGCAAAGAATCACACAGACAACTATGAACCTATCTATAAGGCTAACGATCCCGCAATCTCCTCCGAAGATTACAGAATCTAATAAGGTAATCCCATACGTCTTCTGGTGGTCTTCTCCGCCCATGGACTTGCACAACTCATGTCCATGACTCGGACAAACCATATCTCATTACAAAGTCATCCTACCTAGACACAATCTAACTATCCAATAAGTCAATGCACCAATGGCTAGTCAATGCACAACTTATGCATATGAAATATCACTCAAGGTGTCGTACAGTAATATGTGTCAAGGCCATAGAAGTTATATCAATAACTTCACCACTAAAGGTATGTCCACTAACTCTAAGTCAACACACGCACCCACAAGTCATTGATGACAACATCGATGGCACCTAAGTCAAACTTGGACGCACAATACTATAACTGTAATCAACAAAAAGAACAAAAATAGAAAGCATAATTTAAACAGTAAACAAAGGCAAGGTATCTTGCCTGGATTAACAGCAAAAGTATAGAATATCGGTCTGGCTCCAATTGCTGCAATCGACTGATCACGATCCCCTAAAAGTATAAAATAAACTAATAAATATCATCACAAGACTTACCATATCTATATACTTACCTTATTTAGAATAACTAGTCACAAAATACACTAGTATTCTACCACATATAGCAATAAGTTATAATAGTAAAATAATATTTATATATCATAAATATGTACTTTAAATTTTAGAAAATATTGATATTAAATTCTGAATATATATTATATAAATATCTTTTAGAAAATATACCAAATTACTATATTTAAGTATCAACACAACATGCCACATATAATTTCAATTCAGAAGCAAAAATCATGGAAAAATATAAAAAACTATTTATTCTAGAATAAATCAGAATAATTAAGATAAAATTTGATTTTATATTTAAATTTATCACATTTATATCATATCTAGATCCTACGAAAGTTTGGAATCAAATAGATGAGTTTTGATCGGTGTGTCGGTGTCCGAAAATTGATTGAATCAAATAGATGAGTTTGGAATCTTTAAGAAAATACCAAAAATTGATTGAAGCTTCTAGATGGTAGATGTAGATGTTAGTGACCTTAGGAAGGTTTTTTTGAGATCAAACGGGGTTCGAAGTCGTCGAAAAAGTCACCGCACCGAAATTGGTCAATTCTGGACATGTTTCAGTACAACGGACACCACGGGCAAACGGAGTGGAACGGTGTAAAATATGGATTAAAAATCATAGAAGACATGTAGGTCTATCCTTTAGATTTGGTTTTAGGTGAAATAGATGTTAAAGAGTATTTAAAACCTATTTTAGAAGATGACAAACCTGTTAGTTCGTACAGAATTGTGCTGCTGGAATAGGCTTACTTGTAGAAATATTTTGGTGTACTAGATGTAACACCCATATTCGAAATACGTATTTTATCAGGCGTATACATATTTCGGACTTGTATTTTATTTTCTCAGATTTTGGCCTGTACTTGTAATTGGCTTGACTTGCAGATTTTGGTTCTCGTAATTGGGTTTTACCTAGCTTGGTTTATTTTGTGGAGGAGAATTGGTTTAATTGGTTGGTTTGGTTTAAATGCATTGGAACACCTTAGCCTATGCTCCACCCTCAACACAACACACCCACCTCCATTAAATCCCACATAACTTTTCTCTCTCCTCTTTATTTTTCATTTACTTCTCCATCTCCTTCTTCTTCCTTCCTCTACACAAGTCACCAACACCCATAGGCAAGTGCACCTTGCCACCACATGAGAACCATATTTTATTTGTTCATTAGCTAGATTAGGCCATGGTGATCAACATTAGAACTTGACATTTTGTGATTTGGAGTCTCCATTGTTCTAGATCTAGGTTTTAACTATTTTCTAATTTACATGGTTTTGATCTATTTTTGTTGGATTTTTGTGGGTTTTGATGCTTCCATGTGGAAGAGAATTCAATTTTACTCAAGTTAGAACTTTGAAAATCTAGATTTGGCTTTGATTTGACAAAGATATAAAAATTTGAATTCTTGGTGTTCTTCTCGGCCTAGAGTAGCAGCCTGCAGCCTGCGCTCTTTAGCGCAGTGCTGGACTGCGTAGCCCCTCTCGGCCTGCGCTCTTTAGCGCAGTGCCGACCGTGCAGCTTGCCCTATGGTGTACTGCGCTCAGCCCCATGCGCCAACCATTCCTGCGCACTTCACCCTGCGCAGTTCACTCCTGCGCAATCCACCCCTGCCCAATCCACCCGTGCGCAGTTCACTCCTGCGCAGTCTGCTCCTGCGTAATCCACCCCTGCGCAGTTCACTCCTGCGCAGTCTGTTCATGTGCAATCTGCACCTGCGTCCTGTGCCCCTGCGCACTTGGCACCCTGCGCAGCTGACACATGTGCAATCCAACTCCCTGACCCCTTGTGCAATCTGTCCAATCATGTAGATTTGGTTTTATTTTCCTTAAGCTTGGCTCTTATATAGCCCTGTACATTGATAGTTTATTATATATTTTACATGGCATGGTATGACAAGGAACTAGCCTAACACGACAGTGACCCATAGTGGTGCACTCCTGACATGACCAACCTGACATGATAGTGGCCCGTCGTGGCGCACTCCTAACAAGTACCCTGACATGATTTACCTTGATAACTTGATAGTGGCCCGTGGCGGCGCACTCCTGACTTGACTTGACTTGACTTGTAACTTGTAACTTGTAACTTGTAACTTGACTTGACTTGATGCTGTTGCGACAGCTAACTTGACTCGTATAATCAACTTGATACCGTGGGTTTTCCTGCTTGCTTGCTTGTGCAATCCACTTGTCTTATCTTGCATCATGTCTAGGACGTGACTCCCTGGTTCCCACGGTCAGGGATTTATACTGAATATGGATTAGGCTAATGACTAGATCAAACTATAGTTCATGGAGAATTTCCTGTCACAGGCAATCTCGTTATCTGGGCGCTCTTAATTGGACTTGTAGCTTGCCGACGAGTAGAGCACATTTCCAGCGCACTGTCATGTGTTGCACCCTCTAAGTCACCTAAGGGTATATTGTCTCCGGGGCAATGTACCCAACCGTACTCTCAACCCACGAAAGGATAACTGGATGGTCTGCAGGGCTTGGGACGGAGAAATTCTTATTGCATCTTGTTAGTAATTAGGCTTGTGATAACCCTAGTTAGTTAAAGTAGTAAGCCGTAGAATTTGCTTGGCCGCTTGTGAATGGATGATGTCTATGCCCTGTCTAAGTCTTGTCTAGTCCCTGTACCCTGGTACTCCTGAACATGATTATTTTATTTGCTTCAACAATAATTGGGTAGAGACAAGAAGCTATTCAGGCGAAGGGTTACAACCCCGGTCCTTGTTTAGTTTACGGGTTGTAACCTGGTTTCCAGAATGGTTCCACGTCCCTAGTCGTTTATTGCCCTGACGTGTTCTTTATTACTTGTACTTTTCTTTCATTTTCTTATGTTCTGATATGCTGGCTTTTGTTCTTATTTCGTGGCCTCCTTTGTGGCACTTGCTCTTTCTGGGGTTTGACCCAGCTGGTTTTGTGTGGCCAAATTTTGGAGCAGCTCCCGAGGATCTACCGAACCTCCAGCCTGATGGTGGCGACTAGAAGGAACCCGGGCTACGAGTGGGTTTTCTATTTTGTTTCGCTCACTCTATTGTAAATTTATTCTTTTGAGGCGTTTAGCCGACGAGCACCTGTTAGCTCGATGCACTTTTACTTACTGTCTGCCTACGGGCTGTAAATATGATTAACAAATCCTAGGGTTGATCATGTATGACTTAACTCTTGCTAGTCCTAGCATTTTGTATGACTAGCTTCATAATCAGCTGATATGTAATATTTGGGACGCCTTTTATTGTATATTTGGTGGTCAAACATCTTGTAATTATATTATTTGCTGGAGATTGAGACAGTAGGCTTGACCTTAAGAGACTGTTGGCTTGTAGTAAACCCTCATATCTAGACAGCCGTGACGGTATAGTTGAGATGTATTCTATTTCAATATACGTAGCTGGCTATGTTCGCCCCCGCTCTCCAGTATTCTGGTTCTGGGGCGTGACATGGTTTAAGTGGTGGCCCATGCAGGTCTTGTCAATCAAGAAATGTGAGGGTTTACCTAATAGATGTCTCAATCAGTATTCGTCCTTGATCTCCGCCCGTATTTTCAAATCCCTGAAATTCTTGCCCTGATCACATGCTTGTATCGTTGATCTGTCATGGTCCTTCCTTATTGTTTCCCTGTGTCATCTTCTTCAGCGACACTGTACCTGACCCCGCCGATCAGCAAGGTAGAGCACCTCCTGTGGACCAGCAGCAACCTGGAGATCAAGCCCAGCACTCCGGAGTAGCCTCCAGAGTTATACCTTCTGGAGGAGAGCCCCCAGTTCAGCCCGTTCAACCTGCCGAACCAGATGATGGCACCTTGGTAGGTCTCATCAGGGCCTTGATAACTTCTCAAGATCGCAGAGGAGACGCCTTGCACCAGACAGTAGCAGATGCTTTGACCAGAGGCGGTCATCCAGGGAACAGCGCGGCCAACAGCTTCAAGCGCCTGAACCCTCTATTCTTCGACGGCAGCGAAGATGCGATTGTCGCGGACGCTTGGCTTCAGGATACCGAGGTGGTTCTGGAAGCAGCTAGGACACCTGAGAATGAGAAAGTGGCGGTGGTACGCCTGCAGTTGTTGGACTTAGCTCGCAGTTGGTGTGTGACTCAGGCCATGGGATTAGTGGCACCCATTGCTTGGGCAGTATTTAGAGAGAGATTCCAGACGAAGTATTTCGATGCTGTGGCTCGGTACGACTTGCAGACCAGATTTACCAACTTGAAGCAAGGAGGCAGAACAGTCGACGGTTATGCGACTGAGTTTTCTAGACTCAGTAGGTTTGCCCCCACCTTGGTGGCAACCAAGTTTGATAGGGCCCAGCGGTTCCAGCAGGGACTGTATTTGGAGATCTTGTTGGCAGTCGAGCAGTTCGAGCACCAGACGTTCGATGCACTATTGAGAGCGGCTAGGAGGCATGAGTATACCTCCCAGCGGATCGTGGATAGGACCGGAGGTAGGAAGCGGTCCCACAGTCAGATGCAGCAATCATCAGCTCCAGCCCCAGCAGCTAGAAGTTTGACCATTGGAACCCCGAGGCGGGCGGCCTCAGTGACGTCGGTTCAGCATTCAACCCCGACGTACCCACAGCAGCAGAAGCAGAAGCAGACTTCCGCGATGGCATGTTCTCATTGCGGGAAGCCAGGCCATGTAGTGGCAGATTGTCTTAGGGCGCAAGGATTGTGCCTGGCTTGTGGAGCGACAGATCACAAGATAGGAGCCTGCCCGAATAGGGGTAGTTCGTCCTCTTCCAACCTAACCAGTCCATCGGTTAGGGGACCAGCACCTATGCAGCAGCAGCAGTACCCGAGGCCATTGTTGCCTCAGGCCCAGGCATTCCAGCAGTAGTGTGCCCAGGCTCCAGTGTAGAGCAGGCAGAGAGGTTTCCAGCAGAGGGGACCCGCAGCTAGAGGTCAGGCCATGATGATGGCTATGGAAGAAGAAGTTGCACCAGGTGAGGTAGTGGCTGGTACTATTCTCGTCAACTCCTTTCCAGCATCAGTATTATTTGATTCTGGTGTATCGCATTCATTCATGTCTGCACGATTCGCGACACGGATAGGATTGGAGCCCGAATCATTATCAGTAAGGCTCAATATACTTACTGGTAATGGTCTTGTGGGAGTAGATCGAGTGTTTTCCTCGTGTCGGATCGTAGTTAGCGGTATAGAGTTCCCCGCTAGATTTATAGAATTCCCTATGGCAGACTATGATGTAGTCTTAGGCATAGATTGGTTGAGGAACCAGTATGCTAGGATAGACTGCCATGTTGGCAGAGTTGTTTTCAGCATTCCAGGCGAGCCAGAGTTTTTCTTTTCCAGAGGCGCGGTGGAGCCATCTTCTCCAGTATTGCGGATGGCAGTAGCAGCAGTGCAGTTGCCCAGGATAGTTGAAGAGTTTCCAGATGTCTTCCCAGAAGAGCTTCCAGGGATGCCGCCAGAGCGGGAGATCGAGTTCACTATAGACTTGATCCCCGGGACAGCACCAGTATCAGAGCGAGTCTACATGATGGCGCCTTCAGAGTTGAAAATTGTACAAGATGATTGAAGAACTCAGGACCAAGGGATTCATTCGTGCAAGTGGATCGCCTTGGGGAGCCCCGATGCTTCTTGTAAAAAAGAAGGATGGTACGTCCAGATTGTGTGTCGATTATCGTACCTTGAACTCAGTGACAATCAAGAACAGATACCCTCTCCCGAGGATAGATGACTTGTTTGATCAACTCAAAGGGGCGTCAGTATTTTTGAAGATTTACTTGCGGTCAGGATACCACCAGATCAGAGTCAGAGAGCAGGACATCCCGAAGACAGCTTTTCGATCGAGGTATGGGCATTGGGAGTTCCTTGTTATGCCCTTTGGAGCGACCAATGCACCGGCAGTATTCATGGACCTCATGAATCGTATTTTCATGCCTTACTTGGATCAGTTTGTGATTATGTTCTTGGATGATATCCTGGTCTACAGCAAAAGTGAGGCGGAGCATGAGCAGCATCTCAGAATCGTCCTCCAGATTCTCACGGAGCACCAGTTGTATGCCAAGTTTAGTAAATGCGAGTTCTGGCTCGATCGCATTTCATACTTGGGTCATATCATCACCAGAGGAGGCGTAGAAGTGGATCCCCAGAAGATCGTGACCATTGAGACATGGCCAGTGCCCAGCACAGTTGCAGAAGTTCGCAGTTTCCTTGGATTGGCCGGCTACTACCGGTGATTCGTTTTAGATTTTGTAAAGATTTCAGCGCCGATGACCCAGTTGACCCGCAAGGATATACAGTTTGCTTAGACAGCAGAGTGTTAGGAATCATTTGAGAAGTTGAAGCGAGGTTTGATAACGGCTTCCATTCTCACACTTCCAGATGGGACCGGAGGATTCACAGTTTATTACGACGCTTCAGGCAGAGGATTGGGATGTGTCTTGATGCAGCATGGGAAGGTAATATCTTATGCATCACGTCAACTTCGTGATCATGAGAAGAATTACCCGACCCACGACTTGGAACTGGTAGCAGTAGTGTTTGCACTTAAGTTGTGGCGGCACTACCTGTACGGAGATAGAGTGGAGATATTTACTGATCACAAGAGCCTGAAGTATGTTTTCACCCAGAAGGATCTTAACATGCGTCAGAGAAGGTGGCTAGAGCTACTTGTGGATTATGATGTTAACTTGCAGTATCATCCTGGGAAGGCCAACGTTGTAGCAGATGCGTTGAGCCGAAGAGCCGGAGTTTATTTCGTGACGGCGCAACCAGAGTTATTGGCAGATCTTCAGAAGATGGGAATCGAAGTGGTTCTTCCTACCAACGTGGCATTGATGGCCAGTCTACAGGTTCAGTCCAGCATAGTTGAGAGAATCCGGATGGCGCAGTCTACAGATTCCAAGCTTTAGCGACTCAGAACAGAATATGAGGCAGGAAGAAGACCATAGTTATGTATCCATGAAGACAGTACACTTCGACATGGGAAGTGTCTTTGTGTACCCAGTGGAGATATCAGACAGGAGATCATGACGGAGGCTCACAGTTCGCAGTATTCCATTCATCCCGGTGGTACAAAGATGTACCGTGATATCCGTCAGCATTTTTGGTGGAATGGCATGAAGAGGGAGATAGCGCGGTTTGTCTCTCGGTATTTGGTTTGCCAACAAGTTAAAGCTGAACATCAGAGGCCCGCTGGACTTCTTCAGCCCTTGCCAATTTCAGAATGGAAGTGGGAGCATGTGACCATGGATTTTGTGACTGGATTGCCTAGATCCCCAACTGGTCGAGATATTATTTGGGTTATAGTTGACCGGCTCACGAAGGTGGCTCACTTTCTTCCCTTCAGAGTTGGTCAATCTACAGCTTAGTTGGCAGAGATGTACCTCAGGCAGATTGTCAGGCTTTACGGTGTGCCCGTCAGTATCACCTCGAACCGAGATTCAAGGTTTATATCGTACTTTTAGCGTAGCTTGCAAGAGAGTTTGGAAACTCGTCTTTAGTTCAGTTTGGCATATCATCCGCAGACAGATGGCCAGTCGGAGCGCACAATCCAGACTCTTGAAGACATGTTGAGGTCTTGCACACTCGACTTCGGTAGTTCGTGGGAAGATCACCTGCACCTGGTGGAGTTCTCGTACAATAATAGCTTCCAGGCCAGCATCCAGATGGCTCCGTTCGAGGCTCTGTATGGTAGGAAGTGCAGATCCCCGCTAGCATGGGATGATGTTGGAGAGAGGCAGATGCTCGGTCCAGAAATGATTGCCAGACAGTTGAAGTGGTCAGAAGGATCAGAGATCGTCTTTGAGTTGCCCAAGATCGCCAGCGGCATTGGGCCGATGCTCATCGACGACCCCTAGAGTTTGCTATCGGCGACCATGTATTCCTTAGGATCTCGCCTAACCGCGACGTCATTCGCTTTGGCGTACGGGGAAAGCTTAGTCCTAGGTATATAGGGCCGTTCGATATCCTGGAGCGAGTAGGAGATGTATCCTATCGTCTTGCTCTTCCTCCGTCGCTAAGTGAGGTGCATGATGTATTCCATGTGTCCCAATTACGACGGTATATTCCGGACCCGAGCCACATCCTAGAGCATTCGGAATTGGTTGTTGGTACCAACCTTTCGTATGAGGAGAGGCCCGTGTCTATATTGGACCGGAGAGAGAAGATACTTAAGAACAAGACTATTAGCTTAGTCCGCGTTGCTTGGGGTCATCACTCTCTAGGTGAGTCAACGTAGGAGTGTGAGGATGATATCCGATTGCGATATCCCTACATGTTTGACTCGTAAGGTATAATGTCTTCCTTATGCCTTATGCCTTCCGTCCTTTCTTGCATGCATGATTGTTTGATTGACTGCTTAGTATAGCTTGTATGTGAATAGTATAACTTGTCCTTGTCTCTCTAGCTCCTTGATTAAATTCCGAGGACGGAATTCTTTTAAGGTGGGTAGAGTTGTAACACCCATATTCGAAATACGTATTTTATCAGGCGTATACGTATTTCGGACCTGTATTTTATTTTCTCAGATTTTGGCCTGTACTTGTAATTGGCTTGACTTGCAGATTTTGGTTCTCATAATTGGGTTTTACCTGGCTTAGTTTATTTTGTGGAGGAGAATTGGTTTAATTGGTTGGTTTGGTTTAAATGCATTGGAACACCTTAGCCTATGCTCCACCCTCAACACAACACACCCACCTCCATTAAATCCCACATAACTTTTCTCTCTCCTCTTTATTTTTCATTTACTTCTCCATCTCCTTCTTCTTCCTTCCTCTACACAACTCACCAACACCCATAGGCAAGTGCACCTTGCCACCACATGAGAACCATATTTTATTTGTTCATTAGCTAGATTAGGCCATGGTGATCAACATTAGAACTTGACATTTTGTGATTTGGAGTCTCCATTGTTCTAGATCTAGGTTTTAACTATTTTCAGATTTACATAGTTTTGATCTATTTTTGTTGGATTTTTGTGGGTTTTGATGCTTCCATGTGGAAGAGAATTCAATTTTACTCAAGTTAGAACTTTGAAAATCTAGATTTGGCTTTGATTTGACAAAGATATGAAAATTTGAATTCTTGGTGTTCTTGGTGTTCTTCTCGGCCTAGAGTAGCAGCCTGCAGCCTGCGCTCTTTAGCGCAGTGCTGGACTGCGTAGCCCCTCTCGGCCTGCGCTCTTTAGCGCAGTATCGACCGCGCAGCTTGCCCTATGGTGTACTGCGCTCAACCCCATGCGCCAACCATTCCTGCGCACTTCACCCTGCGCAGTTCACTCCTGCGCAATCCACCCCTGCGCAATCCACCCATGCGCAGTTCACTCCTGCGCAGTCTTCTTCTGCGCAATCCACCCCTGCGCAGTTCACTCCTGCGCAGTCTGTTCATGCGCAATCTGCCCCTGCGCCCTGTGCCCCTGCGTACTTGGCACCCTGCGCAGCTGACACCTGCGCAATGACTATTTTACATGGCATGGTATGACAAGGAACTAGCCTAACACGACAGTGACCCGTAGTGGTGCACTCCTGACATGACCAACCTGACATGATAGTGGCCCATTGTGGTGCACTCCTAACAAGTACCCTGACATGATTTACCTTGATAACTTGATAGTGGCCCGTGGCGGCGCACTCCTGACTTGACTTGACTTGTAACTTATAACTTGTAACTTGTAACTTGACTTGACTTGATGCTGTTACGACAGCTAACTTGACTCGTATAATCAACTTGACACCGTGGGTGTTCCTGCTTGCTTGCTTGTGCAATCCACTTGTCTTGTCTTGCATCATGTCTAGGACGTGACTCCCTGGTTCCCACGGTCAGGGATTTATACTGAATATGGATTAGGCTAATGACTAGATCAAACTATAGTTCATAGAGAATTTCTAGTCACAGGCAATCTCGTTATCTGGGCGCTCTTAATTGGACTTGTAGCTTGCCGACGAGTAGAGCACATTTCCAGCGCACTGTCATAGGTTGCACCCTCTAAGTCACCTAAGGGTATATTGTCTCTGGGGCAATATACCCAACCATACTCTCAACCCGCGGAAGGATAACTGGATAGTCTGCAGGGCTTGGGACGGAGAAATTCCCATTGCATCTTGTTAGTAATTAGGCTTGTGATAACCCTTGTTAGTTAAAGTAGTAAGCCGTAGAATTTGCTTGGCCGCTTGTGAATGGATGATGTCTATGCCATGTCTAAGTCTTGTCTAGTCCATGTACCTTGGTACTCCTGAACATGATTGTTTTACTTGCTTCAACAATAATTGGGTAGAGACAAGAAGCTATTCAGGCGAAGGGTTACAACCCCGGTCCTTGTTTAGTTTACGGGTTGTAACCTGGTTTCCAGAATGGTTCCACGTCCCTAGTCGTTTATTGCCCTGACGTGTTCTTTATTACTTGTACTTTTCTTTTATTTTCTTATGTTCTGATATGCTGGCTTTTGTTCTTATTTCTTGGCCTCCTTTGTGGCACTTGCTCTTTCTGGGGTTTGACCCAGCTGGTTTTGTGTGGCCAGATTTCGGAGCAGCTTCCGAGGATCTACCGAACCTCCAGCCCGATGGTGGCGACTAGAAGGAACCCGGACTACGAGTGGGTTTTCTAATTTGTTTCGCTCACTCTATTGTAAATTTATTCTTAGCCGACGAGCACCTGTTAGCTCGATGCACTTTTACTTACTGTCTGCCTACGGGTTGTAAACATGATTAACAAATCCTAGGGTTGATCATGTATGACTTAACTCTTGCTAGTCCTAGCATTTTGTACGACTAGCTTCATGATCTGCTAATATGTAATATTTGGGACGCCTTTTATTGTATATTTGGTGGTCAAACATCTTGTAATTATATTATTTGCTGGAGATTGAGACAGTAGGCTTGACCTTAAGAGACTGTTGGCTTGTAGTAAACCCTCATATCTAGACAGCCGTGACCGTATAGTTGAGATGTATTCTATTTCAATATACGTAGCTAGCTATGTTCGCCCCCGCTCTCCAGTATTCTGGTTCTGGGGCATGATACTAGAAGAGATTGTGGATGTGTGAGGGTTTGATAGGATTGTAGAGGGTCGTTTTAGATTCACAACGAATATTCGTGGAGCGTCACAGGAGGTCGAACTGGGTTGAAACTGCCGTTACGCCACAAGGTGTCTCCGACGGCCAAGGCTGAATGTAGTTTCAGGATTTGCAAGGTGGGGAGTAGGGTGGCTGTTTTTAGGAGTTTAATATAGAAGATTTAGCCTCATATAAGTTAATATTAATATAGAGGAGGTTTGGATTGATTTGGTGGAGATTTGGTCATCCAATCAACTAATATGACAACATGGGTTAGTGGGTTTCCATATTTGGAAATGTGGAAGATTGAGTTAAAGATGCATAGGTTTAATGCATGTAGGATGTTATTAAATGCCTAAAATCAATTAAATATGGTTCTACTATGGTTTGGCACCCTAGAGTGGCCCCTACTAAGTTAGGTTGGTTAGGGTTAAGTCTTAAAAATATTTCCAATAGAATTAAACACCGAAATGACTATAAACGGGTCTTATTTACCATTTAAAAATAAGTAGCACATGGGAATTCAATTGTGTGGGACACCATAGGCATGTGTGTAGTAGGCTCAAAATAGGTCAAAATTATATATTGGGTCGTTTAGGTTGGATCGATGTCGAGACAAAATTAAGTTGAAAAGGACGACAAGTTTTACGGTAGATAATCTTTTGGCCTAAGTTGATCCAAAAGTTGTATGACACAAATAGGATAAAAGAGAACATATTTGAGTGGGACATGATATATCAAATTGAAGATAAACTTGTCTGGTCAAAACTCATGATGGAAGTTTTTAGAGGTTGGCATTTCTTGTGCTCCAAAAATCAAAACTACGGAAAAGAGTATTTAATGATAAAAATAATAGTAGAATAATATTTATTAATAACTATATTAAACAAAACAAAATAAATAAATAAAAAATCAGTCTAAAAATCTAGGGTTTATAGAAATTGAGTGGAATTGATGGAGGGATGGATCAATTTGGGAAAGAACACCCAAATAAGAATAAATGGCACAAATAAAGAGGAAAAGAGTTCTCTCCCTATAAGGTTAGGGCCGGCCACATGATTTTCCCCTCCATGCAATGGAAAATGTCCAACATGCCCCTCAAAGTTGTCATGAAGGCTAATCTAATTAATGGAAGCTTCTAAACATATTATCGTAATTAGACTAATCTCTATTTATCAAATGTAATGACTTAATTGAGTCTAATCTAAAATATTTGTCCAAGTGTCAAGTCAAATCTAATTGGGTCCACTAACATGAGTCTAATCAATAGGCTAGTCCACTAACCTACAATTAATATATTTACACATAATAATATTAACAATAACATATATATGAATAATATAAAATGACAAAAATACTCCTAGTGGCTGTTCTGGGTTGTTCTGGGTTGTTGAGAGTCGGGCCCACCTCAATCTCGTAGTGGTCCAATATGTGACTAGGATCCGCCACGTACCATCTCAACCGCGACACGTGGAACACGTTATGAACTCCCTCTAGTGTCGATGATAAGTCTAGTCGGCAGGCCACTGTACCGACCCTCTCAAGAATACTGAAGGGTCCAATGAACTGTGGACTAAGCTTCCCGCCTCCACCTGTAAACTACCTAGATTTTAGTTATTGCTATAAATAATTATTGCATTATAGTGTAGTAATTTAGTTAGTCAAGATATATTATAAGATTAGTCTTATTAAGATTAAGGGTAGCAGATTTGTCTATCTATATATATTCCTAGCTAAGTAGTTCAAGAGTTGGAACTAAAGCCCACTAGGATTTACCCTGATTTTATAAAACAATTTATATAATTTTTCTTGTTTTTTTTGTATTTATCCTATTTATTAAATAAGTTGAAGCATTTAGTTATAATTTGAATATATGGCAAACTATTCAAGCATTTTTTTATAAATTAAATATATGATTAAATATTTTTACAAGAATCATCCTAAATGTTATATAAATACTTTTCTTGAGTTTTAGATTTTTTAGAAATCTTATTGAAATATTAGATAAAGGTATATATATATATATATATATATATATATATATATATATATATATATATATATATATATATATATATATATATATATAACAAAAATGAAATGAAAGGCTAACAGTAGCCTTATGTTCTCGAGCAGAACATAAACACTAAGAATGTGATTTGAATCTCATTCAAATCTTAGTAGAAATTTATCAAATCTTCTTTTCCTAATCCAACCCACATTGATTCTCTCCAACCTTAATCGACTATTACTCAGAACCCAGGTCGAGAAACACCCAAAAATAGGATTTAACCCACGATATATAAGCGCAGTCACGCGATTAGGTTTTAGCAAAATTCTTCGTCGAATCTCATCCCCAACCCGAACTTCGACTCTAGAACCTCCCCGACACCCCCGTGCTCAATATCAACCGCCTGATTTCCGTCACCGACGACTGGATCGCCGGATAACCGCGCAAAACTTAGAACACTCTATTTTCGAAGAACCCAGGTACCAATGTTTCGAAACCAATATCCTTGATTCTGTTCGAAAAAATTTTGATCTATCAACTTCTGTATGTAGACAATCTGTAAACCCGAGTAATTAGAAAATTTTCTAATGCATAGGATTCCCCATAAAAGTTTCAAAAAAAAGGAGAAAATCCCCTCGAAAACAAAACTGAGAAGCACACCGAAACCATGTTTTGGAAGGGAGATTTCAACATAAATATTAGGAATTTATGGAAACAAAATTGAAATAGTCCTAGTTAACATATGTGAGGTGAAAACCCATCAGTAGATTAAATTTTATATATTGTACATAAAGTTATTTGGTTGCAAACTTATGAGAAAAATTGTTTAGAAAACTCAAAATTTTAGAATTTCTTTTCGATACGGCATGTGCCCCAATAAACCGTGCGACGTGGTCGCAAACCATATGTATCGAAAGGCGCGTATGGATGTTGCCGAGGTGTGGGAACTGACAGAACTCGATTTCGTTGCGTGTGCGCGACGAAATCAGTACGTATCCGTCAAGATATCCCCGTATCGACCTTTTGCTAACTTGGCCATAACTTCGTGTAGAGTCGCCGGTTTGAGACAAAACTTGTGCCAACAGGACAGTATCGAAATTTTGGTCCTGTGTGCCAAGTTTGGTCCGATTCTGAGAAGGTCGACCAGAACGCCTATTTGGCGGGCTCGCGACCCGATCTAACGGGCAAAATTGTATACGGCCCGTCGGAATCCAACTTTGGACATACGGTTGGGTTCGTCTCCTCAAATCGGACCCATAGACATGTAGTTTGATGACTTTAGAGACCATAGATATTAGTACGTATTTTTGTGCAAAATAGATCCAACGGCGGACATCGTTTTGATCCAAAATTATAATTTTGCCCATGTTCCAGAAATTGACTTTTGGACAGGCATTTCTTAGATATATCTTTTACACCGGGAACGTTCTTGAAGTTTGTTTTAGCATTCGGAGCCTTTCGTGGATTTTGAGATTTATTGCTAACGTGATTGATTATTTAGAGTTGCCATTCCCGCACCACCAGGCAAGATACCTTGCCACCTTATTCTTTGATTTACTTTATCTTATTTTTAGTTATTTATATTCAACATTACTTATCTGTTGTTAGTAGTATATCACTGTGCGTCCAAGTCACACTTGTGTGTAAGCGACTGTATCGGTCGTTTTACTTGCTTTCGTTCTATTTTCTTGCATTGACTTAGCCTAGTGACCACCCATTAATGATGAGGTATTGGTATATCTCATACGGCCTTGACATATGCCTTATCACGTGTTGTGAGTCACATGTAGGACACGTACTCGCGTAGTCGGTTGGCCACCGATGCGTCTGAGGCGTACGACGGATATGAGTAACTGCCAATAGAAATGCATGCTAGTAGACTTGGCGGTTACTAGAGGTTCATATTAGTCATGGAGATGACGATACTAGGCATTTGGTGGGGAGAACAATACCTGACGTATGGGTGTCTATTACACTTTCCTTTGTAACCCGGAAGCTCCGCTGGAGATACGGGTATGCTTACCCCCCTCAGGTTGGCCACTGACGTTCTTGAACGTTATATGCTTGGTCACTGGTACCCAAGAGGGGACTATACCGGATCCTATTATCAGCCAGGGCTCATGCGTCGAAGGATTGTATCTCAAACTGCATGTTCACAGTAGAATGGTTAGGAACCCTATTGCATGCATTACTTTATTTTCTCTTATATATTACAGTTTATACGACATTGTATTTTCTTGTATCTTGTTACGTCCCTCTGAGGACCTGGTTATCCCTCCAGGGTTAGACAATTTCCTGCAGGAGTATGGAACGACACTGGATCCTTCCTACCTTGATGACGAGACATCTCCTGCTGATTTTTAGTTTATTTATTCATTGAGACATTTAGTGGACATCTTTATATCTATTTTCTTTCTACTTTATGGAGGTTGGACTCCAATCATTTGAGATTATTTTTCATAGTTGTTTGGAGTGGGTATGTCTACCCGGCTATCTCTTTGATACACTATTTATTTTGTACTCTTATATCTTCTGTGTTGTGTTGTGATGAGATTAGATTATTATATTCTGGCCTGTGATTATTTTATATATACAGCTTATGTACATATACGAGGATTCTATATATTGGAGTATTTTTCGTATATGTGCAGCTGGCATGTCTACATACTCGGTCCTAGGTATTTTGGGACTGAGGCGTTATATATTTTTGTGGTGGCCCATGCAGGTCAGAAAATATTGTTGGGTTACATGACTGTGCCCAACAAGCCTGCACATAGGAATAGAAATAGTATCTCATCCAGAACTACTACCTCCTTTGACTTCCAATCTTTTCAAAGTTTTTTTGATTTCTTGAATCGCCTCCTGTCTAGCCTTTCCTAACGTTATCTATTTTTGTGCCAGCAGTATGAATCTACGAAGCGGACGCACCCTTATCTTGGCCCCCAGAGCTGGTGATACGACTACCTAAGAGGAGCAGAAACCTCTGATGACCCCGGTGGCACCGTATCATCCAGGGCAGCAGCAGGCTACCACGATCCCGTTGACGGTGCACCAAGAGACTCAGGCACCCCCAGCCAACCAGACAGGACAGACCACTGCAGTACCTCTAGGAGGGAATGTGCCTGTAAGCCCACTTCCCGATTTTTATTTTATTTTATTTTGATTATGATAAATTTTATGGTCATTAGGATTTGTACCTAAGCTTATAAGAGAGCTATGATCATATTATGGTCATTTGGCCCTTATATGGTTTATATAAGCATTGTTTAATTATTTTATACCTTATTATAATTTTTAGAGATTTTTAGATATTTATTTATTAAGGTTTAATATTTTTAATGACTTTCAATATTTTACAATAGGTTTATTTGAGACTATTTTGAGACCCAGTAATTTATGTAGGCTATAGTAGGTTACAAATATTTTCTATAATTTTATAGAATTTTTCTAAATTTTATTAAGTTTTATATATTTTAAAGGCTTCCAATATTTATTATGAGGCCATTTGAGACCAATATGAGGTAAATTATTTTTATTTATATTCTAGGAGGTTAGATATATTTTCTGTAACTTTCTACCATTTCTTAGGAATTTTTAGGATTTTATTTGAGTTTATTTGTCCTTAGAATAATTTTTAAATTATTTTCTGTAATTATTTATCCAGTCATACCCAGTAAGCGCTGGCCGGGCCCACCCGTCAGCCATTGTAGCGCCCAGTCAGCGGGTGCTGACTGTACCTGCTATATATATATATATATATATATATATATATATATATATATATATATATATATATATATATATATATATATATATATATATTTGCTGAACAGTAAACCTAATTTAATTCTGGCCGATTCTGAGGAAACTTGTTCCAAGGAGACCCCCGACTTCCCAAGGCGATTACGGACAACTCCGACCACCTTTTTGCGTGCCGTTTTTTTGTTGGATTCGTATTGAGGTATACTTTTTGAATATCTAATTTATTTTTATTATCTCTGAACCTTAATTTCTGTAAAATACGTAGAGTGTCGGTTGTCCGAAACTCGACATGTTTCGGAGTTTTCGAGATTCTGGGAGGACCGAAAATCGAAATCACAAACCGTTTGAAGTTTTGAAAAGCTAACACAGAGTCTACGACATATATTTTCCCAGAAATTAATTCATTCATCTAGTATTTTAGTTATTCTGTTGAACTCAGAATTGATCGGTGAATCACCGTTTGGTCTCGATTAGCCTTAACGGCGATATCTTTTGACCAAAACGTGAATTTATGGCACGGTTAATTCCAGTGCACTCATGGCGCTGAAATCTTCCAAGTTGTACTTTTCAAAATCTAGAGTTCAAAATGTTTGACTAGAAAGTCAACGACACGCCTCGATTTGCGTGCCATGGTTTCCAAAATTGGAAACATAACTTTTGATGACCAAACTTGCATGTTTAGATTATATTCATATTATTATTAGGTTTAATTAGGTTTTTAAGTAAAGTATTTCAGAATTAACTATTATTAAAGTAGTAACCCATTAGCCACTTATTCTATAAATTTAGAACTAGAACCTTAGAATTGACTTGTGGTTTTCGTGCATGGTTCGTGGTACAATATATGTTATAGGTTGACAACTTCTAGATCGACAATCTCCTCATCCTCGACTTGTGACTACGGTTTATGCAAGGATTCAGACAAGTGCACTTTCTGATTGCTTTCGATTCATAGTAGTCTTTCCATTTCATGTTTATACATATGCACTTGCTTGTTGACACATTGTTACATGGATTAGTGTCATGGATCTCTACATACTATATTTTGTGATTATCGTGTTTTCGTGTTTTGTGACTTGTTCGAGTCTATGAGTACTAGTCGAGAGGGGAAATATCTTAGTAGACATGTGGACTACCCAAAACTATCTTTCGTGTCTTTCGTGAAGAATAACAGCTACACACGACACGTGCATGGTGCCTGATTTACCCCTAGCCGTTCACATGTTGAAACTGATATTTCAAAATACATAGATAGTTGTCTTTGATTTGTTTCCTTGGTTTCTTCACCGGTTGCCATGACATCAGTTACTTTCTAGTTTTTATCTCACATATGTTATTTTTATGTCTTGTGAATTCTATTGTGTTGTCGCATTACCGTCGGTTTGTGTGCTTGTTCCATTCCTAGCTGGAAACCAATATTTTTTAGGTTAGTTGTGGCTTCACTTAGCTTTGAGAGATACGGGTGTACTTGTAGGCAGAAACCTAGAAATTAGATAGATGTGGTATCATTTACATTAATTGTAAGAACCTTGTACTTTCTTTAATTATAAATGTTGTAATCAATTTAGAAATGTGAATGAGTAATAAAGTTTATTTTGAGCATTTATTTATTGTGGACTTGATAGCGTTCTACCGTCGGTTCTGCGACGTAGGCTGGCTTGGACACGCACTCGTATCCCGAAAAGCAGGTACGGGTCGTGACAAGTTTTTGTGGTGGTCCATGCAGTTCAGATTTCGTAAATAATTGCAAACTTGTGGTAGTACTTAAGTTAGTTGTACTACTGCAAGCCTGCGACTAGGAAGTGCTAATTCAAAATTAGGACTGCTTTGATTTTAGGAGAATACCAGGACTAGGAGTCCCTTATTTAATTCTATTATTAGGTAAATAAGGTTGCTTCATAGACCATGTAATTCTATTATATTTTAATACGAGGGTATGATCAAAGGTGGGTAGAATATACATTTGGTAAGTTAGGCCTTCATAGAATTTAATTCCTAATTTTGATTATTTTTATGCCATTTTATCTTCTGCCTTCTCTAAACCTCGTTTTATTTTCAAAACTATTTTGCGATCGTTTTGTTTTTAAAGCTGGCACTTTTATTCAAGGACATATATTTACACTTTCTTATTATGATCGACTTGTTTGAATTTATAGAAGCTCCTTGAAATTCTTATGAATATAGTTGAAATAATTTTTGATGACTTATAATGGTAAGGCAGATGCGCACTCTCCCCATTTATTTGAATTATGGAGACTGCGGGTTCACTGCAGTCAGAAGCGCACTGGCGTAGCATGATTCCTAAGTTGAAATAATTTCAAGTATGCGTAGGTTGTCAAATATTACTAAAACTATATGCTAGTTGTATTATTGATCTTTTGATTTATATGTCAATATTGGGTAGAGTTGGTAGAGTGTTCGATAACATATTATACTTGAGTCATGAAACCAAGGGTTCACGGCAGCCAGATGTACACTTGTGAGGCATGGATTCTCGGTTAAATGACATCGGATATACTTATGATTTTTGAATATCCTAGTGGCTATATCTTTTATTGGCATACGATTATTAATTTTTCTAAATTGATTTGATGTCTTACTTCTTGTTACCACCTTCTCAACAATTGGTAGTTCTCTCTTTCTATCATATTTCGATTCTATCCTTAACCAATCCTAGATTTTGACTAACCCTTTTGACTATAATTTTTGGATAATATTTTAATTCATGCCTAGTCGTATCCTTTGAAATTTCGAGGACAAAATTTTTCTAAGGTGGATATATTTGTAAGCACACTTTCCGATTTTTTTTATTATGATAAATTTTATGGTCATTAAGATTTGTACCTAAGCTTATAAGAGAGATATGATCATTATATGGTCATTTGGCCCTTATATGGTTTATATAAGCATTGTTTAATTATTTTATAGCTTATTATAATTTTTAGAGATTTTTAGATATTTATTTATTAAGGTTTAATATTTTTAATAACTTTCAAGATTTTACAATAGGTTTATTTGAGACTATTTTGAGACCCAGTAATTTATGAAGGCTCTAGTAGGTTGTAAATATTTTCTATAATTTTATAGAATTTTTCTACAATTTTTAGATATTTATTTTATTAAGTTTTATATATTTTAAAGGCTTCCAATATTTATTATGAGGCCATTTGAGACCAATATGAGGTAAATTATTTTTATTTATATTCTAGGAGGTTAGATATTTTCTGTAATTTTCTACAATTTTTTAGGACTTTTTAGGATTTTATTTGAGTTTATTTGGCCTTAGAATAATTTTTAAATCATTTTCTGTAATTATTTATCCAGTCATACCCAGTCAACGCTAGCCGGGCCCACCCGTCAGCCATTGCAGCGCCCAATCAGCGGGTGCTGACTGTACCCGCCCTATAGCCGGGCCCACCCGTCAGCCATTGTAGCGCCCAATCAGCGGGTGCTGACTGTACCCGCCATATATATATATATATAATATATATATATATATATATATATATATATATATATATATATATATATATATATATATATATTATATATATACATATATATATTCGCTAAACAGTAAACCTAATTTAATTCTGGCCGATTTTGAGGAAACTTGTTCCAAGGAGACCCTCGACTTCCCGAGGTGATTGCGGACAACTCCGCCTCCTTTTTGCGTGCCATTTTTTTTGTTGGATTCGTATTGAGGTATAATTTTCGAATATCTAATTTATTTTTATTATCTCTGAACCTTAATTTTTGTAAAATTCGTAGTGTCGGTTGTCCGAAACTTGACACGTTTTGGTATTTTCGAGATTCCGGGAGGACCGAAAATCGAAATCATGAACCGTTTGAAGTTTTGAAAATCTAACACAGAGCTCTACGACATATATTTTTCTCGCTCATCTAGTATTTTAGTTATTCTGTTGAACTCAGAATTGATCGGTGAATCACCGTTTTGGTCACGATTAGCTATAACGGCGATATCTTTTGACCAAAATGTGAATTTGTGGCACGGTTGATTCCAGCGCACTCATGGCACTGAAATCTTCCAAGTTGCACTTTTCAAAATCTAGAGTTCACGACACTTGACTAGATATTCAACGACATGCCTCGATTTGCGTGCCATGGTTTCCAAAATTGGAAACATGACTTTTGATGACCAAACTTACATGTTTAGATTATATTCAGATTATTATTAGGTTAAATTAGGTTTTTAAGTAAATTATTTCAGAATTAACTATTATTAGATTAGTAACCCATTAGCCACTTATTCTATGAATTTAGAACTAGAACCTTAGAATTGACTTATGGTTTTCGTGCATGGTTTGTGGTACGATATATGTTATAGGTTGACAGCTTCTATATCGACAATCCCCTCATCCTCGACTTGTGACTACGGTTCGTGCAAGGATTCGGGCAAGTGCACTTTCTGATTGCTTTCGATTCATAGTAGTCTTTCTATTTCATGTTTATACATATGCTCTTGCTTGTTGACACATTGTTACACGAATTAGTGTCATGGATCTCTACATACTATATTTCGTGATTGTCGTGTTTTCGTATTTCGTGACTTGTTCGAGTCCATGAGTACTAGTCGGGAGGAGAAATATCTTAGTAGACATGTGGACTACCCAGAATTATCCCCCGTGTCATTCGTAGAGAATAGCAACTGCACACGACACGTACAGGGTGCCTGATTTACCCCCTAGCCGTTCACATGTCGAAACTGATATTTCAAAAGACATATATAGTTGTCTTTTATTTTTTCCTTGTTTTCTTCACCGCTTGCCATGACATCAGTTACTTTCTAGTTTTTATCTCACATATGTTATTTTCATGTCTTGTGAATTCTATTGTGTTGTCACATTGCCGTCGATTTGTGTGCTTGTTCCAATCTTGACTGGAAATCAATATTTTTCAGGTTAGCTGTGGCTTCACTTAGCTTTGGAAGATACGGGTGTACTTGCATGCAGAAACCTGGAAATTAGATAGATGTGGTATCATTTACATTAATTGTAAGAACCTTGTACTTTCTTTAAATATAAATGTTGTAAATATTGTAATCAATTTAGAAATATGAATGAGCAATACAGTTTATTTTGAGCATTTATTTATTGCGGGCTTGACAGCGTTTTACCACCGACTCTGCGGCGTAGGCTGGCTTGGACACGCACTTGTATCCCGAAAAGCGGGTACGGGTCGTGACAGGCCCTTCACCATACCATTTCAGCCAAATCATGTGACTCAATCAGATCAGAGAAACCCACCTCTCCAGCAGAAACCTCAAAGTATATGTTGGCCTATTCCATGGTCACACCTGATTTTAATAATCGACATGAACTTAAGTCAATACACAAAATATACGAACTGCTGCTAATCATTTCAGGACGTGTGAAATCAATATCAACAAGCGTCGTACTACTGCATCATCAAGCACATAAATTATCAATCTGACGATTACTTTCATTGGGATCCAGTCCGAGTCATTTTATAATTTATTATGTATTTTATCTTTATTGAGTCTAGGATTTAAATTGTAAGATCGACTAGGTAATACTGGCTTAGGTTAATCTCAGTCCACCTTTCTATAAAGCCTACCTATTCATATTCCATTTGACCAAAAGTTCAAATTTATTTTTGCAACAGAATTTGACAAATATTCAAAATTCTCCTAGACAGAACTCAAACCGAGTTCGGTCTGTTTGAATTCAAATATCCGTTGCCTCCAAATCTGCATGCAACGTTCATACCCGAAATCTTTGCATCAGAACTCTGCCCGAGTTCGGTCCCAGAAAACACCTATAAATAGGAGAGAGTTTTTCATTTCAAATCACTCATTCATTCTTCATCATCTCTTCTCTATTCAATAAGTGTTTTCACCCGATCAAAATTTTTCATATCACACCTATACTCCTCTTAGCCAAAAGCCAGTAATATCTATTTCGATCTAGAGTCTTTTGGTTCGCAAGAGTTGTAAAGAGGTTATTTAAAGTACAACAATTATCATTATTGTGGAGTCGGTCGTGCGCTCGTCACCAAGCACAGTGTTGTGAAGTTAGTCGTGCACATATCACCAAGCACGATGTTGTAAGAGACTGCAAGCTCTCAATTAGCTTGTGCCTTAGTGGATTAACATCGAACAAGAGTACTCGAGACTGGATTAGTCCTCTTAGAGGGATACTAGTATACATCGCTGTGTCACTGAGTTTGATCTCTCTATCTCTTGCTTTATTTATTTACTGTCTCTTATTTACTGCCATAGTTTAAAATTTAAATTGGTGATTATTTTCTGCTGCACTCGTACTCACTCTATTCACCCCCCTCTAGAGGTGCTCAACGGTCCTACAATTGGTATCAGAGCAGGTTATATTCTAATATAACAAACCTCAGAGAGTATCTGGCAGCCGTAAAATCAATATTCAACGGTGAAGGGCAATCCACAAATAGACCCCCACTATTTGATAGTACAAATTATACCTACTGGAAAATACGGATGAATTTTTTCTTAAAGTCTCTTGACTTTGATCTTTCGTCTATAGTTATTGACGGTTATAAGAAATCGGCACCTACAGTGGTTGACGGACAGCTTGTAGACAAGCCTCATGACAAATATACAGAGGCTGAAAAAGTAAAGGATAGTCTAGATGCTCGTGCCATCAACGCATTATTTTGTGCAATTGACAAAACGGAGTTCAACAGAGTTTCTACCTGTAAAATGTCTCACAAGATTTGGAAACTTCTTGAGGTAACTCATGAAGGTACTTCCCAAGTGAAGGAATCCAAAATCAGTAGACTAACACAGGAATATGAATCTTTTAAGATGAAACCCGGTGAGTCAATTACACAGATGTTCACACGTTTTCTTGATATTACTAATCCTTTTCAATCTCTTGGTAAGGATTACAGCAATCATGAGAAGATCAAAAAAGTGCTATGGGCACTAACCAAGAACTGGAACCCGAAGGCAACAGCAATCATTGAAGGAAACGATCTCACCACCATGTCTCTAGAAATACTGATGGGCAAGCTCATGACCCATGAGCTTGATCTGCAAGAGTTTGAAGAAGCAACCCCAAAAGAAAAGTCTATTGCCTTCAAAGCTCAAGCCAGAAAATCTACATGCAATGATTCTGATGAAGAATCATCAAGTGGTGATGAATAAGCCCTACTAGTGAAGAACTTCAAGAAATTCCTAAAGTTTGAGAAATCAAACAGAAGGAAGGGAGATATCCAAGAAAGCAATGAAGATGAAACCATATGCTTTGGATGCAAGAAGTCAGTGCACATGAAAAAGGACTGTCCAAATTCGAAGAAAAGCAGTCCATATGACAGATCAAGATCAAGCAGAAAAGCAACAACCAGTTTAAAGTATGCTAACACAAGTATCTGGCATGAAAGTGATGCCAGTGATATGGAGGAAGAAGACAGACCCTGCAAAAATGCCAATGTCTGTCTTATGGCTTTTGATAAGGTATCTTCAAACCCTCTATATGATAACTTTACTTTCGATGAATTAGAAAATGCCTTTAGCGAATTACTTGAAGAATACAGAACTGTGCTTGACAAGTATAAGCAATCTCGAAAAGAGATTAAGGCATACACAACCGAGATAGCTAGACTGTCCAGTCTTATTGAAGATATTAAAGAGACATCTACTACCGGTAATACGGAAGAGATAGCCAAACTCAATGTAGACTATCATAAGGCTATCCTCAAGGTTGATAAGAAAGAAAGAGACTATGTCAAAATACAAGAGTTATATGACATAGAGAAGAAGAAGCACTTAGTCACAGAACAAAGACTCTCAGACATGACTACTAAGTATGAAGAGTCTGTTGCAATTTTTAAAAAGTTAGAAATCAAGTTAGGCAAACAGGCAATACCTGTGACACAGCCTAAGTTTAGTCCTAATGCTAAGCATACACCTAAGAGGACTAAAATCAGAAAGCATGAAAGAAACACGACTATCACCATGCTTTAACTTATAGGTTTTCCAAGAAACCAAATAAGCATGTCAACACAGTTTCAATCACCACTGGTTCTAAACTCACTTGCACATATTGTGGTACATATGGACACATATCATATTATTGCTTAGCAAGAAAACTTATTGACAATCACACTTTGTTTTGGAGACCTAAGACTAATCAATATGGACCCTTAAGTAAATGGGTACCAAAGGATTCATCTACTTATTTTGTAGGTGGACCCTCAACCCTCTCATGCTAAAAGCAAGTGGATTTTCGATAGCGGATGTTCGTGGCACATGACTGGTGATGCATCTTTGTTCGCCACGCTATCGATGAAAAAAGAAGGATACGTCTCCTTCGGAAATAACTTGAGAGGTGATATAATTGGTAATGGCACTGTTGGTATATCTCCTTATCCTGTAATAAAGGATGTTTGTCTAGTCATAGAATTGAAACATAACCTACTAAGCATAAGTCATTTGGCTGATAATGGTTATGGTATCAATTTTGTAAAAGACAAATGTACCATATATGATATATCATCTGGTAATCCCGTATATGAAGGGATTAGAGAAGACAATATTTATGTTTTCTTTTTGGAGAGTACTAATAATACAGGAAGATGCCTAGTAGCTAATTTAGATGAAAGCTAGCTATGGCACATGAGACTAGGGCATGCAAATATGGATACTATCTCACGACTGAGCACTAAGCAGTTGGTAAAAGGACTTCCCGAGATTCCATTCAAGAGAGATATGGTATGTGCTGGCTGTGAAAAGAACAAAGCACATAGTTCTACATTTAAATCCATCAACGTTGTAAGTACTTCTAGACCTTTGCAGTTGATACATATAGATTAATTTGGTCCTAGTAGAGTCGCTAGTCTTTGCGGTAAGTTCAACGCTTTTGTTATTGTTGATGATTTCTCTCGCTTTACTTGGGTTTACTTTTTTTCAAACAAAAGTGATGCTATTTTTGAATTTTAGATATTTTACAAAAAGGTACAAAACGAAAAAGGCTTCATGATTACTCGAATTCGAATTGATCATGGTGGTGAATTCGTAATTTCTGATTTCAAAAAGTTTTGTGATGATAGTGGGTATTACCACGAATTTTCTTGTCTTAGAACTCCTCAACATAATGGTGTTGTGGAGCGGAAGAACCGTACTCAAGCAAAATAGCTAGAGTCATGCTGAATCAGCATAATCTTCCTAAATACTTTTGGGCAGAAGCTGTTAGTACAGCCTGTCATGTTTTGAGTAGGGTGTTAATTCGACCTATCTTGAAGAAAACACCATATGAACTTTGGTTTGGAAGGATTCCAAACATTTCTTATTTCAAAGTTTTTGGATGTCGCTGTTTTATCCTGAACACCTAGGATAACTTGGAAAAGTTCGACTCTAAAGCAGATGAAGGAATATTTCTCGGATATGCTGCTAAGAGTAAGGGATATAGAATTTTCAATAAAAGGTCTATAATTGTTGAAGAATCAATTAACATTACTTTTGATGAGCTTAATAGTCACAGATCTAGCGACAGTGATGATGAAGATGTACAGGCAAAAATTGAGAAGAGTCCTGTGGAAGATCTGACTAAAAAATTTGATTCATTAAAGTTCTTACCAGATCATCCAGAGACACTCATCATAGGTGATGTGTCAAAAGGTGTAAGTACACGCTCCTCTCTTAGGAATTCTGAAATAGCAACAAATATAGCTTTTATTTCTCAAATAAAACCTAAGAATATAGAACATGCCTTTTCCGATGAGTTTTTGATTAATGCCATGCAAGAGGAACTAAATCAATTTGAGATAAACCAAGTTTGGGAACTCGTTCCTAAACCTATTGGTCAATCTATAATTGGTACCAATTGGGTGTTCCAAAATAAACTTAGTGAAGATGGTCAAGTTCTACGCAACAAAGCACGTCTAGTGGCACAAGGTTATAATCAAGAAGAAGGTATTGACTATGACGAGACATATGCTCCTGTTGCTAGACTAGAAGCTATCCGCATGTTTTGTGCATTTGCATGTTTTAATGATTTTAAATTATTTCAAATGGACGTGAAAAGTGCATTTTTGAACGAATTTTTAAAAGAGAAAGTTTTTGTGAAACAATCCCCTGGTTTTGAGGATTTTCAAAAACCTGATCACGTCTTCAAGCTTAAGAAAGCACTATATGGACTCAAACAGGCACCTCGTGCTTGGTATGAATGTCTAAGTGCCTTCTTACTTGATAATGGTTTTTCAAAAGGAAGAGTTGATACAACTTTGTTTATCAAATCTTTAAACGATGACATTCTTCTTGTATAAATTTACGTTGATGACATTATATTTGGTTCTAGTAATGAAAAACATTGTCAAGAGTTTGCTAAGTGTATGCAGAGTGAATTTGAGATGAGTATGATTGGAGAGCTAAACTTCTTCCTAGGACTTCAGATCAAACAACACTCAAAGGGAACATTCATCAATCAAGCCAAGTATACGAAGGATATACTGAAAAAGTACGACTTTGATAATGTAAAGCCTATCGGAACTCCAATGGCTACATCCACAAAGCTTGATTCTGATGAAAGTGGCAAACCTGTCGACTAGCGTAAGTATCGAGGTATGATTGGTAGCTTATTATATTTAACTGCTAGTCGCCCTGATATTATGTTCAGTGTTTACATCTGTGCACGATACCAGGCAAATCCTAAGGAATCACACCTAAGTGCCATTAAGCGTATCTTCCGATACCTTAAAGAAACTTCTACAGTCGGCTTGTGGTATCCTAAAACCAAATCCTTTGACCTAATAGGTTACTCGGATGCGAATTTTGCAGGATGCAAAGTAGACCGTAAAAGTACCAGCGGTACGTGTCATTTCCTAGGAAAGGCCTTAGTCTCTTGGTTTAGCAAGAAGCAAAATTCTGTTGCATTATCAACTACTGAGGCTGAGTATATCACCGCAGGACGTTGTTGTGCTCAAATTTTGTGGATGAAGCAAACCCTAAAAGACTACAATCTGCAGTACACTAAGATTCCCATTTATTGTGATAACACTAGCACCATTAATCTGACTAAGAACCCTGTATGTCACTCACGCACAAAACGCATTGAGATTCGTCATCACTTTTTACGTGATCACCAACAACACGGGGATATCTGCTTAGAGTTTATTGACACAGATTATCAACTAGCACACATTTTCACAAAACCACTGGCGGAAGACCGTTTTAACATAATGAGGCGAGAGCTCGGTATACTTGATTTTTCAGATTCATATTGTAGTATGGTAATTAAATTAAATTTTATGACTTGAAATTTCGAAAATTATTTAACGAAAATTATTTTGGGTACAAGCCAAAAGGGCCCTTCTGTCATACAGGTGTAAATAGCCTGAAGCGACACGGTGCACTAGTCTTCGGACTACCGCTAGCTGGGATCCGGTCCCTACAGCTAACCCAAAGTAATAAACGTTATTAAATGTAGAAGTCAACAATCATAAAGTTACAATTTAAATACCAAAACTGCATTTATGGCCTCGGAAATACAAGTAACCGAACTCGAACCAAACTCTGACTGAGTTCAGACCGAATTCAGGCCGAGTTCGGTCGGCACTGTTCAGCTTCCAGAACCGAACAGCCGGCCCTAGCTCTTTATAAACCCCTCATTTCTTCTTCTTTTTCACACAACCAACTCGTGAAAAACCCTCTACTACCCCCAAAACTTCTTTCTCCTCCTTCCCTTCAAGCTTCCAAGGAATTCTAGTGGACTACTCTACTTCATCTTCTTCCTCCTTTCTAAGGTACTTCAATTTCCTTTTACTCTCATCTATGGCTCCCAAGCGTCAGAGAAGACTGGTTGATCCCTCACAAACAGGATCTTCCTCTTCTGATTACGTCCCCACTCGTCTTTTCAGTCCAGCTAGACCTATAGGGTCAGATGATTTTGATTCCGATCTATTTCCTGATAAGGAATTTTCTGATCTTTGGTTTGATTCATTCTTTGGTCGTAGAATATGTGCTGGAGCTTGTGTTAACTTTACTATATTTTTTGAATACGCTCCCACATTTGACCGTCTCGGCTATCGTGACTTCTTTGAAGTAGCCGAGAACATCTACGACAATGCCGTTCGTATGTTTTACTGCAACTTGCAGGTAAAATCAAATGAAAACTTCTATTCTTGCATTGATGGGCAAGAATTAGAGTTCAGCGCCACCGACATCAGCGAATACTTCCATATTTCTGATGTAGGTGAAGCACTAGTGGATATCCATCATATCCAATTCCCTGAAGGTGTCACTCTCGACTCCATCAAAGAACTGCTTTGCCATCCAAGACCTGTTCCTAGAAGAGTCTTTTTAAAAGATCTTAACCAAAACTTCTATGAACTCCATCGATTTATTTTCTCAGTTCTCCTTCCAAAGAAAGGATCATCTGATGAGATCACTTTCTTGGAGCTGTCCGCCATATATCATATCCACTTTGGCATTCCTTTTTTGGTTTCCAAGACCATGATGGCCTGGATGCTGAACTACAAAAATGCAGGACGCAACCTGGTCTATCCTATGCACTTGGCCTCCATCTTTCGAAGGTTTGAAATTGATCTTCAAACCTGTGCCTACTCCTCCACAGCCATAGAGCTCAGCAGGTCTCGTCGATACCCTACTCCTTCTCTGCCTCCTAGTGCTCAGCCTGCTCCAGATACTGATGCTGAGGCTCCTCCTCCTGATGCTCCTGCTCCAGCCCCTGCTCCGGGTTTTGACCCAGGATTTTATCAGCAATTTGATGACTTTGTTGCTCTCTCTGCACAACGTCATCAGAGCTACCTCGACTCAGGGTTCCGCCACATCACCCAGGCTCAGGTGCTGTGGAATGGTATTGCTGATCTCCACTGGAGTCTCTCCCAGGACCCATTACATCCAGTGACTATCCTTCCTCACCCAGGCTTCCCAGGACCCAGGTTCGGAGATGAGACGACTTTCCCTTACTTCGATCCTACTGCTACTTACTTTCCTCCGGATGCTCCTGGCGGTGATGACCCCACTATGTGATGCGGACTTGAGCTAGTGGATAGTGGATAGGATGTTAGATGATGATCTATCTTTTAATGTAGTTTTTTTTGTTATGTCTAAACTTTTCAGTTAGGCATTTTATTAGCACTTTATGATGATGATTGTATCTTTCCTATCAGTTAGACATTGTTATGCATGATATTATCAGTTTATCTCAGTACTAGTTATCTTTTTATGCACTTTGTGTTATTTGGTTATCTCTTTAGCTTTACTTTGTCTGTTTGTTGAAAATTGTTGGCTTCACACATTACGGGGGAGCCAAAGCCATTTTTATATTGACAAAGGGGGAGAAAGAGTACATACCAAAAATCAAAAATCAGAGAAAGTGTACAATCCAAAACAAAACCATTTTTCAGGTACATTTTATTTGTTCTATTTTTAAATATATTTTGGTATAGACTCAAGTTTGTCAATTATCAAAATGGGGGAGATTGTTGCCCCATTCCATGGTCACACCCAATTTTAATAATCGACATGAACTTAAGTCAATACACAAAATATACGAACTGCTGCTAATCATTTTAGGACGTGTGAAATCAATATCAACAAGCATCGTACTACTGCATCATCAAGCACATAAATCATCAATCTGACGATTAATTTCATTGGGATCCAGTCCGAGTCATTTTACAATTTATTATGTATTTTATCTTTATTGAGTCTAGGATTTAAATTGTAAGATCGACTAGGTAATACTGGCTTAGGTTAATCTCAGTCCACCTTTCTATAAAGCCTACCTATTCACATTCTATTTTATCATTTTTGTAACAAAATTTAACAAATATTCAAATTCTCCTAGACAGAACTCAAACCGAGTTCGGTCCGAACTCTGCCCGAGTTCGGTCTGTTTGAATTCAAATATCCATTGCCTCCAAATCTGCATGCAATGTTCATACCAGAAATCTTTGCATCAGAACTCTGCCAGAACTCTGCCCGAGTTCGGTCCCAGAAAACACCTATAAATAGGAGAGTTTTTCATTTCAAATCACTCATTCATTGTTCATCTTCTCTTCTCTATTCAATAAGTGTTTTCATCCGATCAAAAATTTTTATATCACACCTATACTCCTCTTAGCCAAAAGCCAGTAATATTTATTTCGATCTAGAGTCTTTTGGTTCGCAAGAGTTGTAAGAGCTTTGTTGTGGAGCCGGTCGTGCGCTCGTCACCAAGCACGGTGTTGTGAAGTTGGTCGTGCACTTGTCACCAAGCACGGTGTTATAAGAGACTGCAAGCTCTCAATTAGCTTGTGCCTTAGTGGATTAACATCGAGCAATAGTACTCGAGACTAGATTAGTCCTCTCAGAGGGATACCAGTATACATCGCTGTGTCACTGAGTTTGATCTCTCTATCTCTTGCTTTATTTATTTACTGTCTCTTATTTACTGCCATAGTTTAAAATTTAAATTGGTGATTATTTTCTGCTGCACTCGCACTCACTCTATTCACCCCCCTCTAGAGGTGCTCAACGGTCCTACAGTGTAGGACCCCAGATAGAACAGTCTGACCAGCAGACCCCAGCAAGAATATACGCCACATCCTCCTCAGTGCCCACCTTCCACGCCAGTTTCCTACTCTAATGAGGCTTCAGAAATAAGGTTCTTGCTAAGGTTATTACAAGTGCTGCAACAACAGAATGAGTTTACAAGGAGTATTATATTTGTAGTCCTAAACATGACTCTATCTGCTCCGCCGGCCTTAGTACCAGCTAGAGAGACTCAGAACGGGCCGAATAGACATCCTGAAGCACAACCAAAACACCCTAGAGCAAAACCATATCCAAATAGGATCTTCCTACATATCGCTTCTGCCATAGGATGGGTCACATTATGAAGGATTGCCGTCATAGATTGGGACAGTATATGATCTGTGGTTCCAAATATCACGAAGCTAAGGATTGTTCGGGGACACAGTATACCTCGCAGCAGCAGCAGCAGCAAGGAGAAGGACTATATCGGGCACGAGAGAAGCCTGCCTACAACTACTGCGGGAAGAAGGGACACATCAGTAAAGATTGTCGAACCCGTCATGGTTTATGCTTAAGATGCGGATCAGGACAACGTATGATTAAAGATTGTCCCGAGCCTCGAACTCAAGTGCATGCTCAGTAGACTCTGAGGCCAACAGCCCCATCACTTCCCATACCTCAGTCGGTTCAGCATGTGCTGAGGCTCATGACACCAGCTGCAGGAGCACCACGTCCACCATTACCTCCACAGCGTGTGTAGTTCCACAGGGCCAGAGCACAGGGCCCTAGTCAGAAGCACGGACATACCTTTCACTAGCAGTAGAGGATGCATAATTCTAGTAAAAAATTTTAGCAGGTAATTGTAGATTTTTTATAATTGTGAGTTACTAGAACATATGACGACCTCGGAACTGACATACTATCTTCCCTCAAGACACTGTGCTATCATTAGGTATATATCTAAATAAATTCTCATCTGGTTTAGTCATTTTGGTTACGTTACTGTACCAAACGGGCTTGCATATAGAATTAGAATCTAGGTATCTCATCCACCTACTTGACGTCCATCCTTGATCCCCGTTGATTGTCTTAAAATGCATCTTGCCTGATTCCTTTCTACCACAAATATTATCCTTTCTCCTCGTATTGATAGACAGGTTAGGAAGATGACTCATACTAGGTATACGCGTTATATGTTGCTCAAGCATGCTATTCGTTGAACTCTCATAAGAGGCATAGAATGCCTCATGACCTATCATCCTCCTTGTCCCTATGACCCCTTTAAAGAGGATACTCAGAAGATTACCTAGGCTATAGAGCTTAAGGGTCTATACCCCATTAGTTCAACCAATGCCTAGATAAGAAACCATTAGAACAACTGTAGCGACATGATCATGGGTCGAGTCTTAGAGTTGATGAACTTGAACTACTTATGCCTCCTTTCAATCATATATCTCGCATACTCATATTTTGGACTATCATGACTAAACACCGCTATTATAGCCTAATTTTTGCAAGCTTATTTTTATCAAGCTTGTTTAGGACATGTGTTTATTGGGGATGCCTACGAATATAGTGTCTAATTAGAATCGATGTATTATGGCAGCAGGAAGATAAGAAGAGGCAGAAGGAAATCTTTATTAAGCACACAGTAGTAGTACATCACACAGTAGTAGTACAAGCTTGCAGAAAAGGAAGGAAATGAAAAACTGAACTGAAAAATTGCACCCTGAGAAAGAAGGTGCAGCCCCTTATTTATACATAACTCATTGATGTAATGAGTCCGTCATCTGTCGGTTACCAGGCCATCTGTCGGTACCAAAGCTGATCTGTTGGTAGGAGAGTGTCGGTCGACCTTACTTTAAGAAAAGCAAATGAATCGTCTTTACTTTAAGTCACATTAAAACTTTATGTCGACTTTACTTTATGTAAAGTAAAGGAATATTTCCAAAATTTTTGTCGGCCATGAAGAAAAGGTTCGCGGATGGACCATATTATTTTGGAACTATCTCCGCCATCTTTTGCCTTCCCCTTCTGTTTTTTCAGCATTTGAGGGATGATGACTCGGCACATAATAGAGTCAGAGCCTTTTGGTACATAGTATCAAAATCTTCTTTATCATCTGGATTCTGAGAATCCTCCATTGAAATATCAGGCTGAATTGGAACTGTATCTTCCATATTAAAATCAGCAATTAATTGGGCTTGAAAGTATTGAAAGTATCTTTTCTTTAATTCTTCTTCTGTAATATAGGGGTTCTTTCTAATTAAAGAAGCTTTTAATTTCTTGATTGGACTATTTTCCGTTATATCTTGTTTTAACTGCTTCTCAATAAGTACCTCATTTACTTTGATATTAGCCTGAATTTCGGCTAATTTCTCATTCTCATCGATTCGTTTCCACCATTTTATATAGAACTTTCTGACAAGTACTGGAATATTCAGGGCATTAATCTCTCCCTGGAGAGTCCATTTCACAATAAATGGAATGTCATTTTGTACGAAGAAGTGAAGGGTACTCTCACCTTCAAAAAGATGTTCTTTTTGACAGGGAACCAAAGAATTTACCCAAGTAGGAAAACTTTCCTTAATAGAAATAGGCAAAATATCAATGGTTACCCCAAGTAGCAGCCACCAATATAGAACCATATAGGGATATCCAGGCTAAGTATTTCTGGACAGATTTTTAGAAACCAAGTATATTTTTTATTAGTGTTTTGATAATAAAACACTTTATAAAAAGCATCAACATATTCCCAGTAAGTATAGACTAAGGCCGGTTTATCACGAACGGTACTGGTCATAAAGGAATTAGGGTTTAAGCCCCAAGATTGTGGAGTTATCACCCTTTTGATAATAGCTTTGCTATAGATTATATCAGAAGTAGGATCATTAACCTTCTGATAGTAGTGTTGAATTTCCACTGATTTGGACGCTAATAAAATTCCCTCGTACATATTATGAGTTTTATGGAATCTTGAAAACATGCTAAGATCCATGTAGCGAGCCATCAATTTACATGGCTGAGACAGAAGGGGCACTTCTTCACGACTAATTTGAATAATTTCTTCAGACTTTATTTTCTGAAGAAAAACTGGTTCCTTATCAACCACGTCTTTAAAGGAGGGAGAAGACTGATTTTCTTTCCCTTTTGTAGAACCAGAATCGAGTCTGGACCCCTGGAAATGCTTCCGAGCAATGGGTCTAGGAATCCATGGTTGCTTACCCTTTCGACTTGACATCCTGCAAAAATTTACGAGTCAAAAAGACAGGAAGAGAATTCTCATTTCCACGTATATATTCAATATCAAAATCATATATAGCTAATTCAGCCTGCCATCGTGCAAATATTTGTTTGGATGTTAATTCTAGGACTGTCTTAGTGGAGCTACAATCAATTCTTAATAAGATTTTTTTATTAAGTAAATCATCTTGGAACTTATTGATACACAAGATGATAGAAAACATTTCTTTCTTAATGGTAGAATAATTTATTTGAGTATCATTCCATTTACCGGAATGATACCGAACTAACACTGATTTGTTAGTATCTGGATTTAATTGTTTTAAGATACCACCATACCCAATATTACTAGCATCAGTCTCAACTATTTTTTACCATTCAGAATTTGCTAGATGAAGACAGGGTAAATTTTTTACTTTCTGCTTAATAATTCTAATGGCATTAGTATGGTTAGGACTCCAAGGACCTGGATTTTTCTATAATCTTTGATACAAAATTATTGTATCATTGGCTATATCTTTATAAAAGTCAGCTACATAATTAAGAGCGCCTAAAAACCTCTGCAGCTGCTTAATATCAATAATCTCATCAGGAAATTTAGAAGCGAATTCAATGCTTCTGTCAACGGGGATTATAGTACTATTTACTATATTATGTCCTAAAAATCTTATTTCAAGCTGAAATAAATTCATTTTAGGTGCCGAAATAACAAGTCCATTTTTAATAACTAGATGTTTGGAGATATTCAAATGTTTGAAGTGTTCTTCAATGGTATTAGAAAATATTAGTATGTCATCTATGTATGACAGAATGAAATTAGAATGCTGAATAAATATTTCATTCATAATATTTTGAAATTCAGAGGGAGCATTTTTTAATCCAAAAGGCATAACATTCCATTCAAAATGTCCAAAAGGAACTGTAAATGCCGTTTTATATTTGTCTTTCTCATCTATTTGAATCTGCCAATATCCAGATTTCAGATCAAACTTAGAGTATATATTTGCCCTAGCTATCCAATTAAGCAAGTTCTTCTTATTAGGAATAGGATATCTTATCCATTTTAAAACCTGTTTAAGGGTTTATAATTGATAACAAGGCAAGGGACTCCCCTTTCCTTCTCTGCAGCATTGTTCACATAAAATGCAGTGCAGCTCCATGGAGAGTAAGACTTCCTTATAAGACCTTTATCTAATAGATCTTGTATTTCCTTTTTACATAACTCTAGATATTCAGAGTTCATCTGGCAAGGTCTGGCCTTAGTAGGAATATTAATCTCTCTAAAAGTCTCTTCATAGGGAAGAGACACAATATGCTTCTTTCTATCCCAAAAGGTATTCGGCATATTCCTACAAGTTTGAAGTTTGAAATCCTCTTCAACTTGTAAATTTTTTTGACGGATCTCCGACTTCTCTAATTGTTGAGAAATACCTAATATTTGTATTTCTTCTTTAAGAAAATTTATTTGATTTTCTTTTAAATAAACTTCCTTAATTTCATTTAAAATTTTGACCATCGGGTCAGTAATAAAATCAAACCTAATTTGATTGTTTTTGTATTCAGTAATGTTTCCTTTCTTGCTTATCTCCCTTATGAGCATAAGTTTTTCTAAGAAAGGAGTTCCTAGAATAACATGTTGTGTTATTTCTTTTACAACAATAAAATATAAAGGAATACACATATTATCCTTACAAATATTTACATCTATAATTTTGTAAGGGGTAGTCAATGCTTTATTATTAGCAGCACTGAGAGTCTGAGTGGTTCGTTCACAGTATTTTATTGGAACAATTCCTTCTTTAACATAATTCAGATCAGCACCACTATCAACAAGCGCAATAAGATATGTGATATAATCCTCATTATTGATGATTAAATTTATTTTTATAAACCATTTATGAGTAATAAACAGATCCATCTTATTTAAAAATGAATCTGGATCATCCTCAGAGTTATTAGGTCTATTGGATAAAGCTAATTCTTTACCCTTTGGGAATATGTTTGAAGTAGAAGCTAATCCTTCTAATTCATTTATTGGAGTTCCCGGTTCCCTAAAACCGCTAATTTCGAGTTTTTTAAGCCTTTCTTGAGTAATCTCACCATGTACTTGTAAGGACTTTATTTCCTTTTTTAGAGTTTTAATCTCCTGATTGAGATCGCTAATTGTAACAGGTACATGATTTTTGTTTTTTATACCTATTAATAACTTCAGGCATGTTATAAGTATTTTCCTTATGTTGCTGAATAATATCTTCTTCATTCTTCTCATCAGTAAGAAGATCAAGAATTTTAGTACGAAAAGTACTAGTAATATTATTATTCAAAAGAGACTATAATATTTCTCTTTTATCACCTTTAGTCAGGGTGTGAATGGAAAGACCATTCATCTCTACTATAGATTTATAGTAGTCAGCATCTTCCTGTATTGAACAATTATTGCATTGACAATCGCTATCACAAATTTCTTCATCTTAGGACGACTCAATGTCAGATGATCTAGACTCCTTTTCAGAACCAGAATTGATCATAATCTTTAAAAGAGTCTTTCACAATCCTTTATCTTGAATCTCTTCTATTTTCTTTTTCACATAGTATTTGCTAGCATAGTGGCCTAATTTACCACATCTAAAACTATTGATCATTTTATTAGATCTTTTGGAGGATTCTTTCTCCTATAGGAAGAAGGATGATCTTTATCACGATAAAGAATATTTCTTTTATTTTTCTTATAATTATTTTTCTTTTTATAACTTATATCCAAGTTTTTAGAAATTTTCTTATCATTAGGAGGTTTATGAGTATCAATAGCAAACTGACTACAAAATTCTCCTAACTGATGACGCTCAGTTAATCTCTGAGATTTTAACTGATTTCCTAATTTAAGATCGTTGCATAAAGCTAATCCTTCTTGTATGCAAATACTTACCAAATATCCGTAAGTAAATTTATCATAAGGCACAATTCCCGCGTGCTTATTACGTATTCCTTGTTTGACTCTTTCAGCAAACAAGTTGGGCAATCCATCAATAAATTTGGATTTCTAATGAGCACTATTGGCATCGCCTAATTGCATAACCCTACTCAAGAAAGTATCTTTATACCATCTAAAGTGAGTCAAAGTCGGGCATCTGAGGTTTTATAAGAGAGTTCTTATCTTCTCTTCCTCATCAGAAATGCCACCAGTAAAATGTTCTAATATAGTACAAATTAGAGTATAAATGGCATCACCAGAGCCAACCATATTCTCAGTTTTAATAGCAGTATATATTGTTTTCTTTTGGGTTGCTGAAGTACAATGATCCCACCAACATTTAAGGATGCCTGTAAAACCGCAGGTTATGAATTTAGCAATGCTAGAATCCGTATTACCACCAGTTCTTACAATTGTGGCATACATAATCATCCTATATAAAGTATCATGAATCTGTTTATCAGATTGACCATCTATGTTCCATTCATATATAGTACCTCCTTGATAATTATTTGAATGATATCATCATTCTCTTCGAAGAGCACATCCATTGGTGTGGGTCGTTTATAATAATATTTATTCAATCTTGGCTTAACATAGTTCATCTTATTTATCATTCCTGATGAAGAAGCCAGAATATCAGAGGATTGAAACGATCTTTGTATCGCGTCAATACTGATTGGACTTATCTCCAAATCTTTTGATCTATATCTTAGGTCATCTGAGGCTTCAGTTATATTACCATCTACTGAATCTTCAACATCAAGCATATGTAAAGACATATCTTTAACTTTTTCGATCAAATATTTGATAGAAATTTCAGGATTCAGTTTATAATCCTGAATTTCAACCGGAGGTTGAATCGGAGCATTCTCAGTCTGTCTTATTTCAGAATTTGGAATTTGAGGTATTTCAATATTGATTGCCCTTAATTTATCAACAACTAGATCAAGCGCAGTTTCAACTCTTGTCAATTGTTGCCCAATAACCTGAATATAGTTATTGGTATAATTATTTTGTTTTATTATATTCTGCATCTCTTTTATAGTTTCTTCTTTACTTTCAATAGTTTTCAAAAAAGAGACTGCTTCTATTTGGTCAAGCATGTGCTGGACACGAATAATAATTGGATCACATGAAGGATATAAGGAACAATGCTTTATTCCTTTATTAGTGGTCCAATTAACATAATTATCTTCTAGCACATTAATCTGTATCAACTCATCTCTGATATAGTTTTCTATGAACCATTCAGCAAACCAAACCGTTTTTCCTATAGAACTCATATGAGCATAATAATTATCACGATATTGATATCTCTCTTCTTTAGTATACTTCTTTTCAAACCATTGTCTGAAAACTATATTTTCTTTATATTCAGTATTTAGGATTTTACTGATTTCTGGATAGGTCGTGTAGTCCATAAAATAAAATAATATCGCATTTCCGACTCAGTCGGAGAGTCTAATTTAGACTTTGTTGGCTCATACATAGCATGGGGTATGTTCTCATTTAGAGTTATCCCAGTGACTTTAGAACCTTCTCTATTCTCATAATAGGAGGTTGAAGGTCTGCTAGAGATTGAAGGTCTGCTAGCGCTGGTAGAATTGCGAGGATTTTCAAGTATAAAATTAGGACTAATTATTTTAGTTTTGTATTGAGGTGTGAATCTAACCTCGATACCACCATCATCGCTCTGAATTATTTGATCAATTTATGTATCTAAAGTGGCTTTAGGAGGTATAGCCAAGTTCAAAGTCCATTCATTTGGGAAGACGATTTCGTCCCATTTTATTATTTTATTTAAGGCTATCTTTGATGTCATCAAATTGGTTTCTATCAAAGTAGTCTTTCCAGGCTTTGTTAAATGCTTTGCTTTAGGAGCTAACGTATTTAACACTTTATAATGAATCCTATAGATAATCGCTATAGTTTCTGATCCAGGAAGAAAATTGTAACCAAAAGTCTTCATATTTAAGGTTACAGATCCTAATATATTGGGGTCTGTGATTGACAGACTCAAATTAGGGTACACATTAAAATATACAGGTCTATGACATAGACTAGTCTGCATCACACCCATAAGTGATTTATGATAATCTAAACATCGAGCATCTCTCAATGATGTCATTAATGAAGCGTTCAACCCCTGCAGAGTTAAAGGTTTCAAGGCTATCTGAATTAAACCAATGTGGAGAAAATTATATCTCTCCCTATACGGATCTATATTCTCATCCGATAATAACTTAAAGATCTGTTCATTATCATTAACAGGAACAGTCTTCTCCATTGTCTTTATTGCAATGGAGGAACGAAAATCAAAAGTCCCTATCTGATAGATCTCTTTTGGTTGAACCTTAGGAATCATCCATTTGTTCAACTCTTCAACGTTTGTTGGATACTCGTACATCTGTACGTTCTTAACATTTTTGCCCTTATTAAGGGTCTTTTTTATCATGCTAATTGGCTGAACCGAACCTTCACTCATGTGAGTAAAATCTACTTTACTAACTGCTTAAGTATGAACTAATAATTATTACAAAAAGCTGGGCCGTTCGAAATACTCGAGCAGGTCACCCCAGTGGCCTATAAAATTGCCCTACCACCGGTGCTTGAAGGTGTACACAACGTCTTCTACGTCTCTCAACTGCGGAAGTACTTGCACGGCCCGAGCCATGTGGTAGATTTTGGCCAGCTGGAGCTAAAGTCTGACTTATCCTACGTTGAAGAGCCAGTTCAAATCTTAGAACGCAAGGATAAGCTGCTGTGAAATCGAGCGATCCCTCTCGTCCGCGTCCTCTGGAGGAACCATTCGGTCGAAGAGTCGACGTAGGAGCTTGAAACAGAAATGAAGGTGAAATTTTCTTCATTGTTCTCTTAGAGGTAGGTTCTATCTTTAAGTTTTGAGGATGAAACTTTTTATTAGTTGGTTATGGTGTACTGCCCCGTCCCTACATCGTACCCCATTTTCGTCCACGGGGTGCGCGAGAAAGGAACACTGTCGCTATCGATTCGGTCGAGACCGATAGGTCAGAATCGGCCGAGTCGATCGAACGGGAACGGTTAAATTAAGATCCATTCCACGTTATGGAATGGCTTCTTCGGAACCAAGTCCCATATTCAGCGGGTTGCACCTCGAGGATTGGCTCTGCGGCTGAGTCAGGAGAGACCTCCCGTTGCTCTGATTTTCATGTCGCACTTGATTTGGCTTTGGCTTTGGCTTTCGTGAATGCGTTTTTTGTGAATGTTTTCCGAATGGGTTTTCGTGACTTGTATTTTTGAGCTTCGCATTCATATCGAATTTCTTTGAATTATACAGTGTTCTAATCAGTTGCTTATGCGATTGCCGGTGATCGCGTAGGCGACATCAGTACAGCCAACCGGTCGCTCGCTTGAAGCAAGGCTAAGACGAGTGGCTGACCTCCTTCGTCTCATCCCTCTACTTCAAAAACTCAATATGTGAAGTAAAATGAATGCTTGTCATAATAGTGTAGAATCAAAGAAATCGTGGCACGAATATTCACGGAATACTTGCTATCGAACTGTCGGTATTGAAAATAGAAAACGTGTTTTCTAATGCAAATTCACTTATCCTATGCAAAACAATGGATGAATCGATTAACGTTTATCGCAACGATACGGCTAAGTAAGCAAATCGACTACGTTCAAAAGAAAACGGTCATTGGATAACTTGTCGACAAGGTGTAGTTTTCTCGAACGGTTGCCTAGGCCAAGGGACCGATTCGACCCGGGAGGAACGAGTATAGCTAGCGCCAGCCTTTCACCGGCGTAAGTAATATGGAAACTTTCGCACAGGGCTCGCTACCCGCCGCGAAAGGGTCACCGTCTAACCAAGCTATTGTCCGAGATGGCTTGACATTGCCAGTGGGCTTCACACCCTTTCACTGCTTAACAAATGCACGGGACACAGGATGGATATGATAGTCGCTTATTGTTATATAATTTCATATGCTTGCCTGAAAACATGTTGACATGCAATTGATCAGAATGGTTAAAAAGATTACATAAAAGGCTAGCTAACATGTTTATAAAACTTCTTGAATCAAATACAGAGCTTGGATTTAATTAGCCATTTGCTAGTACATATGTTCGTACCGATCCTCGCTCTTTGCAGGTCCCGTGAACCAGGAAGGACGTGCCAACTAGCTCGGCGACGTTCGTGACTTTTGAAGCTTCGGCCGTATGTCGAAGACTTTTCTTGCGACTCTACTTTTGAAGGCTCTCGACAGTCCAAGGAAGATGACTCAGCGTCCCTTCCATCCAGGTCACTGGAGTACTTTGTTGTATTTGAGAGATGTGTGCAATGTATGGAACGGCTATCTCATCGGCACTCTTTTGTAATCGAGTCATGTTATAGCCTGTGCGGCATGAGTCTTGTACTAGAGTCTGTAAAAGATGTTCATTATCAATAAAGAGTCAAGTTTTCTTTACTTAATGTGTGATTCAATTTGTCTGCGTACTCTCTTAGATCTCGTGTCTCGGATTACCTTATGAATATGCCTTGTGCGATCGCAAATTAGGTTCGCATGGCATCACGCCCGGGGGACGACTATCGATTCGACGGAATCGGGGCATAACATAATGGTATCTAAGTGCGGAAGCAGAGGAGCAGAAGATAAAAGAGGCAGAAAGAAATCTTTTATTAAGCACACAGTAGTAGTACAACACACAGTAGTAGTACAAGCTTGCAGAAAAGGAAACAAATAAAATCTGAACTGAAAAATTGCACACTGAGAAAGAGGGCGCAGCCCCTTATTTACATATAACTCATTGATGTAATGAGTCCGCCATCCGTCGGTTACCAGGCCATCTGTCGGTACCAAGGCTGATCTGTTGGTAGGAGAGTGTCGGTCGACCTTAGTTTAAGAAAAGTAAAGGAATCGTCTTTACTTTAAGTCACATTAAACTTTATGTCGGCTTTACTTTATGTAAAGTAAAGGAATCTTCCCAAAAGTTTTGTCGGCCATGAAAGAAAAGGTTCATGGACGGTACACGGAAGGACCACATTATTTTGCAACTATTCTCCTCCATCTTTTGCCTTTCCCTTCTGTTCTTCAGCATTTGAGGATGATGACTCGACACATAATAGAGTCAGAGCCTTTTGGTACATAGTATCAAAATCTTCTTCATCATCTGGATTCTGAGAATCCTCCATTGAAATATCAGGCTGAATTGGAACTGTATCTTCCATATTAAAATCAGCAATGAATTGGGCTTGAAAGTATTGAAAGCATCTTTTCTTTAATTCTTCTTCTGTAATATAGGGGTTCTTTCTAATTAAAGAAGCTTTTAATTTCTTGATTGGACTATTTTCCATTATATCTTATTTTAACTGCTTCTCAATAAGTACCTCATTTACTTTGATATTAGCCTGAATTTGGCTAATTTCTCATTCTCATCGATTCGTTTCCACCATTTTATATGGAACTTTTTGACTAGTACTGGAATATTCAGGGTATTAATCTCTTCCTGGAGAGTCCATTTCATAATAAATGGAATGTCATTTTGTACAAAGAAGTGAAGGGTACTCTCACCTTCAAAAAGATGTTCTTTTTGACAGGGAACCGAAGAATTTACCCAATTAGAAAAACTTTCCTTAATAGAAATAGGCAAAATATCAATGGTTGCCCCAACTAGCAGCCACCAATTATAAAACCATGTAGGGATATCCAGGCTGAGTATTTCTGGACAGATTTTTAGAAACCAAGTATGTTTTTTATTAGTGTTTTGATAATAAAACACTTTGTAAAAAGCATCAACATATTCCCAGTAAGTATAGACTAAGGCCGGTTTATCACGAATGGTACTGGTCATAAAGGAATTAGGGTTTAAGCCCCAAGATTGTGGAGTTATCACCCATTTGATAATAGCTTTGCTATAGATTATATCAGAAGTAGGATCATTAACCTTCTGATAGTAGTGTTGAATTTCTACTGATTTGGAAGCTAATAAAATTCCCTCGTACATATTACGGGTTTTATGTAATCTTGGAAACATGCTAAGATCCATGTAGCGAGCCATCAATTTCCATGGCTCAGACAGAAGGGGCACTTCTTCATGACTAATTTGAATAATTTCTTCAGACTTTATTTTCTGAAGAAAAACTGGTTCCTTATCAACCACGTCTTTAAAGGTGGGAGAAGACTGATTTTCTTTCCCTTTGGTAGAACCAGAATCAGGTCTGGACCCCTAGAAATGTTTTCTAGCAACGGGTCTAGGAACCCATGGTTGCTTACCCTTTCGACTTGACATCCTGCAAAATTCACGAGTCAAAAAGTCAGGAAGAGAATTCTCATTTCCACGTATATATTCAATATCAAAATCATATATAGCTAATTCAGCCTGCCATCGTGCAAATATTTGTTTGGATGTTAAATTTTTTACATCCTTTCTAGGACTGTCTTAGCGGAGCTACAATCAATTCTTAATAAGAATTTTTATTAAGTAAATCATCTTGGAACTTATTGATACACAAGATGATAGAAAGAATTTCTTTCTTAATGGTAGAATAATTTATTTAAGTATCATTCCATTTACCAGAATGATACCGAACTAATACTGATTTGTTAGTATCTGGATTTAATTGTTTTAAGATACCACCATACCCAATATTACTAGCATCAGTCTCAACTATTTTGTACCATTCAGAATTCGCTAGATGAAGACAGGGTAATTTTTTTACTTTCTGCTTAATAATTCTAATGGCATTAGTATGGTTAGGACACCAAGGACCTGGATTTTTCTTTAATCTTTGATACAAAATCTTTGTATCTTTGGCTATATCTTTATAAAAGTCAGCTACATAATTAAGAGCGCCTAAAAATCTCTGCAGTTGCTTAATATCAATAATCTCATCAGGAAATTTAGAAAGCGAATTCAATGCTTCTGTCAACAGGGATTATAGTACTATTTACTATATTATGCCCTAAAAATCTTATTTCAAGCTGAAATAAATTTATTTTAGGAGCCGAAATAACAAGTCCATTTTTAATAACTAGATGTTTGAAGATATTCAAATGTTTGAAGTGTTCTTCAATGGTATTAGAAAATATTAGTATGCCATCTATGTATGACAGAATGAAATTGGAATGCTGAATAAATATTTCATTCATAATATTTGAAATTCAAAGGGAGCATTTTTTAATCCAAAAGGCATAACATTCCATTCAAAATGTCCAAAAGGAACAGTAAATGCCGTTTTATATTTGTCTTTCTTATCTATTTGAATCTACCAATATCCAGATTTCAGATCAAACTTAGAGTATATATTTGCCCTAACTATCCGATTAAGCAAGTCGTTCTTATTAGGAATAGGATATCTTATCCATTTTAAAACCTTGTTTAAGGGTTTATAATCGATAACAAGGCGAGGGACTCCCCTTTCCTTTTCTGTAGCATTGTTCACATAAAATGCAGTGCAGCTCCATGGAGAGTAAGACTTCCTTATAAGACCTTTATCTAATAGATCTTGTATTTCCCTTTTACATAACTCTAGATATTCAGAGTTCATCTGGCAAGGTCTAACCTTAGTAGGAATATTAATCTCTCTAAAAGTCTCTTCATAGGGAAGAGACACAATATGCTTCTTTCTATCCCGAAAGGCATTCGGCATATTCCTACAAGTTTGAAGTTTGAAATCCTCTTAAACTTGTAAATTTTTTTGACGGATCTCCGACTTCTCTATTTGTTGAGAAATACCTAATATTTGTATTTCTTCTTTAAGAAAATTTATTTGATTTTCTTTTAAATAACTTCCTTAATTTTATTTAAAATTTTGACCATCGGGTCAGTAATAAAATCAAACCTAATTTGTTTGTTTTTGTATTTAGTAATGATTCCTTTCTTGCTTATCTCCCTTATGGGCATAAGTTTTTCTAAGAAAGGAGTTTCTAGAATAACATGTTGTGTTATTTCTTTTACAACAATAAAATGTAAAGGAATACACATATTATCCTTACAAATATTTACATCTGTAATTTGTAAGGGGTAGTCAATGCTTTATTATTAGCTGCACTGAGAGTCTGAGTGGTTCGTTCACAGTATTTTATTGGATCAATTCCTTCTTTAACACAATTCAGATCAGCACCACTATCAACAAGCGCAATAAGATCTGTGATATAATACTTATTATTGATGATTAAATTTATTTGTATAAACCATTTATGAGTAATAAACAGATCCATCTTATTTAATAATGAATCTGGATCATCCTTAGAGTTATTAGGTCTATTGGATAAAGCTAATTCTTTACCCTTTGGGGATATGTTTGAAGTAGAAGCTAATCCTTCTAATTCATTTATTGGAGTTCCCGATTCCCTAAAACCGCTAATTTCGAGTTTTTTAAGCCTCTCTTGAGTAATCTCACCCTGTCTTGTAAGGACTTTATTTCCTTTTTTAGAGTTTTAATCTCCTGATTGAGATCGCTAATTGTAACAGGTACATGATTTTTGTTTTTATACCTATTAATAACTTCAGTCATGTTATAAGTATTTTCCTCATGTTGCTGAATAATATCTTCTTCATTCTTCTCATCAGTAAGAAGATCAAGAATTTTAGTACGAACAGTACTCGTAATATTATTCAAAAGAGACTCTAATATTTCTCTTTTCACCTTTAGTCAAGGTGTGAATGGAAAGACCATTCATCTCTACTATAGATTTATAGTAGTCAGCATCTTCCTGTATTGAACAATTATTGCATTGACAATCGCTATCACAAATTTCTTCATCTGAAGATGACTCAATGTCTGATGATCTAGACTCCTTTTCAGAACCAGAATTGATCATAATCTTTAAAAGAGTCTTTCAATCCTTCATCTTGAATCTCTTCTATTTTTTTTCACATAGCATTTGCTAGCATAGTGGCCTAATTTACCACATCTAAAACACTTGATCGTTTTATTAGATCTTTTGGAGGATTCTTTCTCCTATGGAAGAAGGATGATCTTTATCATGATAAGGAATATTTCTTTTATTTTTCTTATTTTTTTCTTTTTATAACTTCTATCCAAGTTTTTAGAAATTTTCTTATCATTAGGAGGTTTGTGAGTATCAATAGCAAACTGACTACAAAATTCTCCTAACTGATGACGCTCAGTTAATCTCTGAGATTTTAACTGATTTCTTAATTTAAGATCGTTGCATAAAGCTAATCCTTCTTGTATGCAAATACTTACCAAATATCGTAAGTAAATTTATCATAAGGCACAATTCCTGCGTGCTTATTACGCATTCCTTGTTTGACTCTTTCAGCAAACAAGTTGGGCAATCCATCAATAAATTTGGATTTCCAATGAGCACTGTTGGCATCGCCTAATTGCATAACCCTACTCAAGAAAGTATCTTTATACCATCTAAAGTGAGTCAAAGTCGGGCATCTGAGGTTTTGTAAGAGAGTTCTTATCTTCTCTCCCTCATCAGAAATGCCACCAGTAAAATGTTCTAATATAGTACAAATTAGAGTATAAACGGCATCAGCAGAGCCAACCATATTCTCAGTTTTAACAGCAGTATATATTGTTTCCTTTTGGGTTGCTGAAATACAATGATCCCACCAACCTTTAAGGATGCCGTAAAACGCAGGTTATGAATTTAGCAATGCTAGAATCAGTATTACCACCAGTTCTTGCAATTGTGGCATACATAATCATCCTATGTAAAGTATCATGAATCTGTTTATCAGATTGACCATCTCTGTTCCATTCATAGATAGTACCTCCTTGATAATTATTTTGAATGATATCATCATTCTCTTCGAAGAGCACATCCATTGGTGTGGGTCGTTTATAATATTTAGACAATCTTGGCTTAACATAGTTCATCTTATTTCATTCCTGATGAAGAAGCCGAAATATCAGAGGATTGAAACGATCTTTGTATCGCGTCAATACTGATTGGACTTATCTCCAATCTTCTGATCTATATCCTAGGTCATCTGAGGCTTCAGTTATATTACCATCTACTGAATCTTCAGCATCAAGCATATGTAAAGACATATTTAACTTTTCTATCAAATCTTTGATAGAAATTTCAGGATTCAGTTTAATCCTGAATTTCAACCGGAGGTTGAATCGGAACATTCTCAGTCTGTCTTATTTCAGACTTTGAAATTTGAGGTATTTCAATATTGATTGCCTTAATTATCAACAACCAGATCAAGGCAGTTTCAACTCTTCAATTGTTGCCCAATAACCTGAATATAGTTATTGGTATAATTATTTTGTTTTATTATATTCTGCATCTTTTATAGTTTCTTCTTTACTTTCAATAGTTTTCAAAAAAGAGACTGCTTCTATTTGGTCAAGCATGTGCTGGGCACGAATAATGATTGGATCACATGGAGGATATGAGGAACGATGCTTTATTCCCTTATTAGTGGTCCAATTAACATAATTATCTTCTAGCACATTAATTGTATCAACTCATCTTTGATATAGTTTTCTATGAACCATTCAGCAAACCAAACCGTTTTTCCTATAGAACTCATATGAGCATAATAATTATCACGATATTGATATCTCTCTTCTTTAGTATACTTCTTTCAAACCATTGTCTGAAAACTATATTTTCTTTATATTCAGTATTTAGGATTTTGCGGATTTCTGGATAGGTCGTGTAGTCCATAAAATAAACTAATATCATTTCGACTCAGTCGGAGAGTCTAATTTAGACTTTGCTGGCTCATACATAGCATGGGGTATGTTCTCATTTAGAGTTATCCCAGTGACTTCAGAACCTTCTCTATTCTCATAATAGGTTGAAGGTCTGCTAGCGCTGGTAGAATTGCGAGGATTTTCAAGTCTAAAATTAGGACTAATTATTTTAGTTTTGTATTGAGGTGTGAATCTAACCTCGATACCACCATCATCACTCTGAATTATCTGATCAATTTTGTATCTAAAGTGGCTTTAGGAGGTATAGCCAAGTTCAAAGTCCATTCATTTGGGAAGACGATTTCGTCCCATTTTATTATTTTATTTAAGGCTATCTTTGATGTCATCAAATTGGTTTCTATCAAAGTAGTCTTTCCAGGCTTTGTTAAATGCTTTGCTTTAGGAGCTAACGTATTTAACACTTTATAATGAATCCTATAGATAATCGCTATAGTTTCTGATCCAGGCAGAAAAATTGTAACCAAAAGTCTTCATATTTAAGGTTACAGATTCTAATATGTTGGGGTCTGTGATTGACAGACTCAAATTAGGGTACACATTAAAATATACAGGTCCATGACATAGACTAGTCTGCATCACACCCATAAGTGATTTATGATAATCTAAACATCGAGCATCTCTCAATGATGTCATTAATGAAGCGTTCAACCCCTGCAGAGTTAAAGGTTTCAAGGCTATCTGAATTAAACCAATGTGGAGAAAATTATATCTCTCCCTATACGGATCTATATCCTCATCCGATAATAACTTAAAGATCTGTTCATTATCATTAACAGGAACAGTCTTCTCCATTATCTTTATTGCAATGGAGGAACGAAAATCAAAAGTCCCTATCTGATAGATCTCTTTTGGTTGAACCTTAGGAATCGTCCATTTGTTCAACTCTTCAACGTCTGTTGGATACTCGTACATCTGTACGTTCTTAACATTTTTGCCCTTATTAAGGGTCTTCTTTCATGCCAATTGGCTGAACCGAACATTCACTCATGTGAGTAAAATCTACTTCACTAACTGCTTAAGTATGAACTAATAATTATTACAAAAAAGTTGTTATATTTCTTCATGACAATTCCGAAGATAAAATTGTGAGAACAAAATAGTTGGCTAAAGAAGACTAGTACGGCTGTCAACGGTTTACGGAAAAGAAACAATCCCGCCTATGACCAACGCGAGTTTGGAATTTCTTCCATATGTCGATCAACTAGAATAAAACACTCCAACTATCCGTAAAACACAAACTTCCGTCATGAAGACCTTACAACAACTAAGCTGAATAGAAAAATTAGTTACATATCAAACAGGCAGTAAAGTAGGTGTACCTACTCCTGAGCCGTCATGGCTCTGATACAGCAGAAGATAAGAAGAGGCAGAAGGAAATCTTTTATTAAGCACACAGTAGTAGTACAGCACACAGTAGCAGTACAAGCTTGCAGAAAAGGAAGGAAATGAAAAACTGAACTAAAAAATTGCACTGACAATCGCTATCACAAATTTCTTCATCTGAAGATGACTCAATGTCTGATGATCTAGGCTCCTTTTCAGAACCAGAATTGGTCATAATCTTTAAAAGAGTCTTCGCAATCCTTCATCTTGAATCTCTTCTATTTTCTTTTTCACATAGCATTTGCTAGCATAGTGGCCTAATTTACCACATCTAAAACACTTGATCATTTTATTAGACCTTTTTGGAGGATTCTTTCTCCTATGGGAAGAAGGATGATCTTTATCACGATAAGGAATATTTCTTTTAATTTTCTTATAGTTATTTTCCTTTTATAACTTCTATCCAAGTTTTTAGAAATTTTCTTATCATTAGGAGGTTTATGAGTATCAATAGCAAACTGACTACAAAATTCTTCTAACTGATGACGCTCAGTTAATCTCTGAGATCTTAACTGATTTCTTAATTTAAGATCGTTGCATAAAGCTAATCCTTCTTGTATGCAAATACTTACCAAATATCCGTAAGTAAATTTATCATAAGGCACAATTCCCGCGTGCTTATTACGCATTCTTTGTTTGACTCTTTCAGCAAACAAGTTTGGCAATCCATCAATAAATTTGGATTTCTAATGAGCACTGTTGGCATCGCCTAATTGCATAACCCTACTCAAGAAAGTATCTTTATACCATCTAAAGTGAGTCAAAGTCGAGCATCTGAGGTTTTGTAAGAGAGTTCTTATCTTCTCTCCCTCATCAGAAATGCCACCAGTAAAATGTTCTAATATAGTACAAATTAGTATAAACGACATCAGCAGAGCCAACCATATTCTCAGTTTTTAACAGCAGTATATATTGTTTCCTTTTGGGTTGCTGAATATATATATATATATATATATATATATATATATATATATATATATATATATATATATATATATATATATAAAGGAAACATATAAAAAATAAAAATATATATATTATATATATATAGATATATATATATATATATATATTTATATATATATATATATATATATATATATATATATATATATATATATATATATATATTATTAAAATATATATATTTTTTAATATATATATATATTAAATATATATATATATTTTTTATATTTTTTTTTATATTTTATATATTTTATATATATTTTATATTTTATATATTTATATATATTTTATATATATATTATTATATATATATATATATATATATATATTATATATATATATATATATATATATATATATATATATATATATATATATATACAAAACTAAACCTCAAAATGGTTTCGATCTCCCCCCTTCCTCCTGTGCACTCCCCATGGATCTCCCCGAACTCGGCACCCCCGGCCGCTCCTAGGCGAACGACACTCACCCTTCCCCCCGCTCATCGCCCATGTCCTCCCTGCCCCCCGCTTGGTCCCGGGCCACTCCTTAGGGTTCGCCGCCGCTGTGCACTGGGCAGCAAGCTCTCGGCATCGGCCTGCTGCCGTCGATGGCATCATCGCCGTCCCGATCGGCCGGCCGTCGCCCCGCCCTCTCCCCACCCGTCGTCGGGACGCTGCCGTCCGTCCTAGGCCCCCCTCCACCGGCCACCGATGGTCCTCGGATCAGCTTTCGCTTGTAGAGCGCAGTCTCGCAGCGACGCCGCCTCTCCCTCCGGTGTCGGCTCCGCCGTCCCCTTCGGTGCCGGCTCCGTGGCTTCTCCCGCCTTAGCAGCAAAGGCACCCCCCCGGCCTATCCACCATCCGGGACGTCCCCACTCTTCCCATCCGTCATTCAAATTTTGAATTCGGATTTCCCTCCCTCGGATCCGTCGAGCATCAGACATGCGCCTCTCCCCTTCCTGTTCCGGGGCATGCACCCGTTTTTAGGGCCATGCGCCCGCTACAGGTCCATGCGCCCCCTCCCCTTCCTGCACCTGGGGCATGCGCCCGTCTTCAGGACCATGCGCCCG
>JANAVB010025399.1:1317500-1331136 GCA_029216955.1 Iris pallida | reverse complement strand
CTAACATGTTTATAAACTTCTTGAATCAAATACAGAGCTTGGATTTAATTAGCCATTTGCTAGTACATATGTTCGTACCGATCCTCGCTCTTTGCAGGTCCCGTGAACCAGGAAGGACGTGCCAACTAGCTCGACGTTCGTGACTTTTGAAGCTTCGGCCGTATGTCGAAGACTTTTCTTGCGACTCTACTTTTGAAGGCTCTCGACAGTCCAAGGAAGATGACTCAGCGTCCCTTCCATCCAGGTCACTGGATACTTTGTTGTATTTGAGAGATGGTGCAATGTATGGAACGGCTATCTCATCGGCACTCTTTTGTAATCGAGTCATGTTATAGCCTGTGCGGCATGAGTCTTGTACTAGAGTCTGTAAAAGATGTTCATTATCAAAAGAGTCAAGTTTTCTTTACTTAATGTGTGATTCAATTTGTCTGCGTACTCTCTTAGATCTCGTGTCTCGGATTACCTTATGAATATGCCTTGTGCGATCGCAAATTAGGTTCGCATGGCATCACGCCCGGGGGACGACTATCGATTCGACGGAATCGGGGCATAACATAATGGTATCTAAGTGCGGAAGCAGAGGAGCAGAAGATAAAAAGAGGCAGAAAGAAATCTTTTATAAGCACACAGTAGTACAACACACAGTAGTAGTACAAGCTTGCAGAAAAGGAAACAAATAAAAATCTGAACTGAAAAATTGCACACTGAGAAAGAGGGGCAGCCCCTTATTTACATATAACTCATTGATGTAATGAGTCCGCCATCCGTCGGTTACCAGGCCATCTGTCGGTACCAAGGCTGATCTGTTGGTAGGAGAGTGTCGGTCGACCTTAGTTTAAGAAAAGTAAAGGAATCGTCTTTACTTTAAGTCACATTAAAACTTTTGTCGGCTTTACTTTATGTAAAGTAAAGGAATCTTCCCAAAAGTTTTGTCGGCCATGAAAGAAAAGGTTGGACGGTACAACGGAAGGACCACATTATTTTGCAACTATTCTCCTCCATCTTTCCTTTCCCTTCTGTTCTTCAGCATTTGAGGATGATGACTCACATAATAGAGTCAGAGCCTTTTGGTACATAGTATCAAATCTTCTTCATCATCTGGATTCTGAGAATCCTCCATTGAAATATCAGGCTGAATTGGAACTGTATCTTCCATATTAAAATCAGCAATGAATTGGGCTTGAAAGTATTGAAAGCATCTTTTCTTTTCTTAATTCTTCTCTGTAATATAGGGGTTCTTTCTAATTAAAGAAGCTTTTAATTTCTTGATTGGACTATTTTCCATTATATCTTATTTTAACTGCTTCTCAATAAGTACCTCATTTACTTTGATATTAGCCTGAATTTTGGCTAATTTCTCATTCTCATCGATTCGTTTCCACCATTTTATATGGAACTTTTACTAGTACTGGAATTCAGGGTATTAATCTCTTCCTGGAGAGTCCATTTCATAATAAATGGAATGTCATTTTGTACAAAGAAGTGAAGGGTACTCTCACCTTCAAAAAGATGTTCTTTTTGACAGGGAACCGAAGAATTTACCCAATTAGAAAAACTTTCCTTAATAGAAATAGGCAAAATATCAATGGTTGCCCCAACTAGCAGCCACCAATTATAAAACCATGTAGGGATATCCAGGCTGAGTATTTCTGGACAGATTTTTAGAAACCAAGTATGTTTTTTATTAGTGTTTTGATAATAAAACACTTTGTAAAAAGCATCAACATATTCCCAGTAAGTATAGACTAAGGCCGGTTTATCACGAATGGTACTGGTCATAAAGGAATTAGGGTTTAAGCCCCAAGATTGTGGAGTTATCACCCTTTGATAATAGCTTTGCTATAGATTATATCAGAAGTAGGATCATTAACCTTCTGATAGTAGTGTTGAATTTCCACTGATTTGGAAGCTAATAAAATTCCCTCGTACATATTACGGGTTTTATGTAATCTTGGAAACATGCTAAGATCCATGTAGCGAGCCATCAATTTCCATGGCTCAGACAGAAGGGGCACTTCTTCATGACTAATTTGAATAATTTCTTCAGACTTTATTTTCTGAAGAAAAACTGGTTCCTTATCAACCACGTCTTTAAAGGGGAGAAGACTGATTTTCTTTCCCTTTGGTAGAACCAGAATCGGTCTGGACCCCTAGAAATGTTTTCTAGCAACGGGTCTAGGAACCCATGGTTGCTTACCCTTTCGACTTGACATCCTGCAAAAATTCACGAGTCAAAAAGTCAGGAAGAGAATTCTCATTTCCACGTATATATTCAATCAAAATCATATATAGCTAATTCAGCCTGCCATCGTGCAAATATTTGTTTGGATGTTAAATTTTTTACATCCTTTTCTAGGACTGTCTTAGCGGAGCTACAATCAATTCTTAATAAGAATTTTTTATTAAGTAAATCATCTTGGAACTTATTGATACACAAGATGATAGAAAGAATTTCTTTCTTAATGGTAGAATAATTTATTTAGTATCATTCCATTTACCAGAATGATACCGAACTAATACTGATTGTTAGTATCTGGATTTAATTGTTTTAAGATACCACCATACCCAATATTACTAGCATCAGTCTCAACTATTTTGTACCATTCAGAATTCGCTAGATGAAGACAGGGTAATTTTTTTACTTTCTGCTTAATAATTCTAATGGCATTAGTATGGTTAGGACTCCAAGGACCTGGATTTTTCTTTAATCTTTGATACAAAATCTTTGTATCTTTGGCTATATCTTTATAAAAGTCAGCTACATAATTAAGAGCGCCTAAAAATCTCTGCAGTTGCTTAATATCTAATCTCATCAGGAAATTTAGAAGCGAATTCAATGCTTCTGTCAACAGGGATTATAGTACTATTTACTATATTATGCCTAAAATCTTATTTCAAGCTGAAATAAATTCATTTTAGGAGCCGAAATAACAAGTCCATTTTTAATAACTAGATGTTTGAAGATATTCAAATGTTTGAAGTGTTCTTCAATGGTATTAGAAAATATTAGTATGCCATCTATGTATGACAGAATGAAATTGGAATGCTGAATAAATATTTCATTCATAATATTTTGAAATTCAAGGGAGCATTTTTTAATCCAAAAGGCATAACATTCCATTCAAAATGTCCAAAAGGAACAGTAAATGCCGTTTTATATTTGTCTTTCTTATCTATTTGAATCTACCAATATCCAGATTTCAGATCAAACTTAGAGTATATTGCCCTAACTATCCGATTAAGCAAGTCGTTCTTATTAGGAATAGGATATCTTATCCATTTTAAAACCTTGTTTAAGGGTTTATAATCGATAACAAGGCGAGGGACTCCCCTTTCCTTTTCTGTAGCATTGTTCACATAAAATGCAGTGCAGCTCCATGGAGAGTAAGACTTCCTTATAAGACCTTTATCTAATAGATCTTGTATTTCCTTTTACATAACTCTAGATATTCAGAGTTCATCTGGCAAGGTCTAACCTTAGTAGGAATATTAATCTCTCTAAAAGTCTCTTCATAGGGAAGAGACACAATATGCTTCTTTCTATCCCAAAGGCATTCGGCATATTCCTACAAGTTTGAAGTTTGAAATCCTCTTCAACTTGTAAATTTTTTGACGGATCTCCGACTTCTCTATTGTTGAGAAATACCTAATATTTGTATTTCTTCTTTAAGAAAATTTATTTGATTTTCTTTTAAATAAACTTCCTTAATTTATTTAAAATTTTGACCATCGGGTCAGTAATAAAATCAAACCTAATTTGTTTGTTTTTGTATTCAGTAATGATTCCTTTCTTGCTTATCTCCCTTATGGCATAAGTTTTTCTAAGAAAGGAGTTTCTAGAATAACATGTTGTGTTATTTCTTTTACAACAATAAAATGTAAAGGAATACACATATTATCCTTACAAATATTTACATCTGTAATTTTGTAAGGGGTAGTCAATGCTTTATTATTAGCTGCACTGAGAGTCTGAGTGGTTCGTTCACAGTATTTTATTGGATCAATTCCTTCTTTAACACAATTCAGATCAGCACCACTATCAACAAGCGCAATAAGATCTGTGATATAATACTTTATTGATGATTAAATTTATTTGTATAAACCATTTATGAGTAATAAACAGATCCATCTTATTTAATAATGAATCTGGATCATCCTGAGTTATTAGGTCTATTGGATAAAGCTAATTCTTTACCCTTTGGGGATATGTTTGAAGTAGAAGCTAATCCTTCTAATTCATTTATTGGAGTTCCCGATTCCCTAAAACCGCTAATTTCGAGTTTTTTAAGCCTCTCTTGAGTAATCTCACCCTGTCTTGTAAGGACTTTATTTCCTTTTTTAGAGTTTTAATCTCCTGATTGAGATCGCTAATTGTAACAGGTACATGATTTTTGTTTTTATACCTATTAATAACTTCAGTCATGTTATAAGTATTTTCCTCATGTTGCTGAATAATATCTTCTTCATTCTTCTCATCAGTAAGAAGATCAAAATTTTAGTACGAACAGTACTCGTAATATTATTATTCAAAAGAGACTCTAATATTTCTCTTTTCTCACCTTTAGTCAAGGTGTGAATGAAAAGACCATTCATCTCTACTATAGATTTATAGTAGTCAGCATCTTCCTGTATTGAACAATTATTTTGATAATCGCTATCAAAAATTTCTTCATCTGAAGATGACTCAATGTCTGATGATCTAGACTCCTTTTCAAAACCATAATTGATCATAATCTTTAAACGAGTCTTTCGCAATCCTTCATCTTGAATCTCTTCTATATTTTTTTCACATAGCATTTGCTAGCATAGTGGCCTAATTTACCACATCTAAAACACTTGATCGTTTTATTAGATCTTTTTGGAGGATTCTTTCTCATATGGAAGAAGATGATCTTTATCATGATAAGGAATATTTCTTTTATTTTTTTATAATTATTTTTCTTTTTATAACTTCTATCCAAGTTTTTAGAAATTTTCTTATCATTAGGAGGTTTGTGAGTATCAATAGCAAACTGACTACAAAATTCTCCTAACTGATGACGCTCAGTTAATCTCTGAGATTTTAACTGATTTCTTAATTTAAGATCGTTGCATAAAGCTAATCCTTCTTGTATGCAAATACTTACCAAATATTCGTAAGTAAATTTAACATAAGGCACAATTCCTGCGTGCATATTACGCATTCCTTGTTTGACCCTTTCAGCAAACAAGTTGGGCAATCCATCAATAAATTTGGATTTTCAATAAGCACTGTTAGCATCGCCTAATTTCATAACCCTACTCAAGAAGTATCTTTATACCATCTAAAGTGAGTCAAAGTCGGGCATATGAGGTTTTGTAAGAGAGTTCTTATCTTCTCTCCCTCATCAGAAATGCCACCAGTAAAATGTTCTAATATACTACAAATTAGAGTATAAACGACATCAGCAGAGCCAACCATAGTCTCAGTTTTAACAGCAGTATATATTGTTTCCTTTTGGTTGCTGAAATACAATGATCCCACCAACCTTTAAGGATGCCTGTAAAACTGCAGGTTAAATTTAGCAATGCTAGAATCTGTATTACCACCAGTTCTTGCAATTGTGGCATACATAATCATCCTATGTAAAGTATCATGAATCTGTTTATCAGATTGACCATCTCTGTTCCATTCATAGATAGTACCTCCTTGATAATTATTTTGAATGATATCATCATTCTCTTTGAAGAGCAAATCCATTGGTGTGGGTTTTTATAATAATTTTAGACAATCTTAGCTTAACATAGTTCATCTTATTTATCATTCCTGATGAAGAAGCCAGAATATCAGAGGATTGAAACGATCTTTGTATCGCGTCAATACTGATTGGACTTATCTCCAAATCTTCTGATCTATATCCTAGGTCATCTGAGGCTTCAGTTATATTACCATCTACTGAATCTTCAGCATCAAGCATATGTAAAGACATATATTTAACTTTTTCTATCAAATCTTTGATAGAAATTTCAGGATTCAGTTTGTAATCCTGAATTTCAACCGGAGGTTGAATCGAAACATTCTCAGTCTGTCTTATTTTAGACTTTGGAATTTTATGTATTTCAATATTGATTGCCTTTAATTTATCAACAACTAGATCAAGTGCAGTTTCAACTCTTATCAATTGTTGTCCAATAACCTGAATATAGTTATTGGTATAACTATTTTGTTTTATTATATTCTGCATGTCTTTTATAGTTTCTTCTTTACTTTTAATAGTTTTCAAAAAAGTGACTGCTTCTATTTGGTCAAGCATGTGCTGGGCACGAATAATGATTGGATCACATGGAGGATATGAGGAACGATGCTTTATTCCCTTATTAGTGGTCTAATTAACAAAATTATCTTCTAGCACATTAATCTGTATCAACTCATCTTTGATATAGTTTTCTATGAACCATTCAGCAAACCAAACCGTTTTTCCTATAGAACTCATATGAGCATAATAATTATCACGATATTGATATCTCTCTTCTTTAGTATACTTCCTTTCAAAACCATTGTCTGAAAACTATATTTTCTTTATATTCAGTAGTTAGGATTTTGCGGATTTCTGGATAGGTCGTGTAGTCCATAAAATAAACTAATATTGCATTTCTGACTCAGTCGGAGAGTCTAATTTAGACTTTGCTGGCTCATACATAGCATGGGGTATGCTCTCATTTAGAGTTATCCCAGTGACTTCAGAACCTTCTCTATTCTCATAATAGGAGGTTGAAGGTCTGCTAGCGCTGGTAGAATTGCAAGGATTTTCAAGTCTAAAATTAGGACTAATTATTTTAGTTTTGTATTGAGGTGTGAATCTAACCTCGATACCACCATCATCACTCTGAATTATTTGATCAATTTATGTATCTAAAGTGGCTTTAGGAGGTATAGCCAAGTTCAAAGTCCATTCATTTGGGAAGACGATTTCGTCCCATTTTATTATTTTATTTAAGGCTATCTTTGATGTCATCAAATTGGTTTCTATCAAAGTAGTCTTTCCAGGCTTTGTTAAATGCTTTGCTTTAGGAGCTAACGTATTTAACACTTTATAATGAATCCTATAGATAATCGCTATAGTTTCTGATCCAGGCAGAAAATTGTAACCAAAAGTCTTCATATTTAAGGTTACAGATTCTAATATGTTGGGGTCTGTGATTGACAGACTCAAATTAGGGTACACATTAAAATATACAGGTCCATGACATAGACTAGTCTGCATCACACCCATAAGTGATTTATGATAATCTAAACATCGAGCATCTCTCAATGATGTCATTAATGAAGCGTTCAACCCCTGCAGAGTTAAAGGTTTCAAGGCTATCTGAATTAAACCAATGTGGAGAAAATTATATCTCTCCCTATACGGATCTATATCCTCATCCGATAATAACTTAAAGATCTGTTCATTATCATTAACAGGAACAGTCTTCTCCATTATCTTTATTGCAATGGAGGAACGAAAATCAAAAGTCCCTATCTGATAGATCTCTTTGGTTGAACCTTAGGAATCGTCCATTTGTTCAACTCTTCAACGTCTGTTGGATACTCGTACATCTGTACGTTCTTAACATTTTTGCCCTTATTAAGGGTCTTCTTTATCATGCCAATTGGCTGAACCGAACATTCACTCATGTGAGTAAAATCTACTTCACTAACTGCTTAAGTATGAACTAATAATTATTACAAAAAAGTTGTTATATTTCTTCATGACAATTCCGAAGATAAAATTGTGAGAACAAAATAGTTGGCTAAAGAAGACTAGTACGGCTGTCAACGGTTTACGGAAAAGAAAGGCAATCCCTGCCTATGACCAACGCGAGTTTGGAATTTCTTCCATATGTCGATCAACTAGAATAAAACACTCCAACTATCCGTAAAACACAAACTTCCGTCATGAAGACCTTACAACAACTAAGCTGAATAGAAAAATTAGTTACATATCAAACAGGCAGTAAAGTAGGATGTACCTACTCCTGAGCCGTCATGGCTCTGATACAGCAGAAGATAAGAAGAGGCAGAAGGAAATCTTTTATTAAGCACACAGTAGTAGTACAGCACACAGTAGCAGTACAAGCTTGCAGAAAAGGAAGGAAATGAAAAACTGAACTAAAAAATTGCACTGACAATCGCTATCACAAATTTCTTCATCTGAAGATGACTCAATGTCTGATGATCTAGGCTCCTTTTCAGAACCAGAATTGGTCATAATCTTTAAAAGAGTCTTTCGCAATCCTTCATCTTGAATCTCTTCTATTTTCTTTTTCACATAGCATTTGCTAGCATAGTGGCCTAATTTACCACATCTAAAACACTTGATCATTTTATTAGACCTTTTGGAGGATTCTTTCTCCTATGGGAAGAAGGATGATCTTTATCACGATAAGGAATATTTCTTTTAATTTCTTATAGTTATTTTCCTTTTTATAACTTCTATCCAAGTTTTTAGAAATTTTCTTATCATTAGGAGGTTTATGAGTATCAATAGCAAACTGACTACAAAATTCTTCTAACTGATGACGCTCAGTTAATCTCTGAGATCTTAACTGATTTCTTAATTTAAGATCGTTGCATAAAGCTAATCCTTCTTGTATGCAAATACTTACCAAATATCCGTAAGTAAATTTATCATAAGGCACAATTCCCGCGTGCTTATTACGCATTCTTTGTTTGACTCTTTCAGCAAACAAGTTTGGCAATCCATCAATAAATTTGGATTTCTAATGAGCACTGTTGGCATCGCCTAATTGCATAACCCTACTCAAGAAAGTATCTTTATACCATCTAAAGTGAGTCAAAGTCGAGCATCTGAGGTTTTGTAAGAGAGTTCTTATCTTCTCTCCCTCATCAGAAATGCCACCAGTAAAATGTTCTAATATAGTACAAATTAGAGTATAAACGACATCAGCAGAGCCAACCTATTCTCAGTTTTAACAGCATATATATTGTTTCCTTTTGGGTTGCTGAATATTATATATATATATATTATATATATATATATATATATATAATATCTATAGATATATATATATATATATAAGGAAACAATTAAAAAAATAAAAATATATATATTATAATATAATATATTATATTATATATATTATTTATATATATTATATATATATAATATATTATCTATTATATTATATATATATTAATATATTATTTAAAATATATATATTTTTTAATATATAATTATTATTAAAATATATTATATATTTTTTATATTTTTTTTTATATTTTATTATATTTTATATATATTTATATTTTATTATATTTATATATAATTTTATATATATTTATATATTATATAATATATATATTATTATTAATATATATATATCTATATCTATATATATATCTATATATATTATATATTACAAAACTAAACCTCAAAATGGTTTCGATCTCCCCCCTTCCTCCTGTGCACTCCCCATGGATCTCCCCGAACTCGGCACCCCCCCGCCGCTCCTAGGCGAACGACACTCACCCTTCCCCCCGCTCATCGCCCATGTCCTCCCTGCCCCCCGCAGTTGGTCCCGGGCCACTCCTTAGGGTTCGCCGCCGCTGTGGCACTGGGCAGCAAGCTCTCGGCATCGGCCTGCTGCCGTCGATGGCATCATCGCCGTCCCCGATCGGCCGGCCGTCGCCCCGCCCTCTCCCCACCCGTCGTCGGGACGCTGCCGTCCGTCCTAGGCCCCCCTCCACCGGCCACCGGATGGTCCTCGGATCAGCTTTCGCTTGTAGAGCGCAGTCTCGCAGCGACGGCCGCCTCTCCCTCCGGTGTCGGCTCCGCCGTCCCCTTCGGTGCCGGCTCCGTGGCTTTCTCCGCCTTAGCAGCAAAGGCACCCCCCAGGCCTATCCACCATCCGGGACGTCCCCACTCTTCCCCATCCGTCATTCAAATTTTGAATTCGGATTTCCCTCCCTCGGGATCCGTCGAGCATCAGACATGCGCCTCTCCCCTTCCTGTTCCGGGGCATGCACCCGTTTTTAGGGCCATGCGCCCGCTACAGGTCCATGCGCCCCCTCCCCTTCCTGCACCGGGGCATGCGCCCGTCTTCAGGACCATGCGCCCGCTCCGATTGCATAGGAGCTTAGCCTCCCTCGCAATTTCGACGCTCACCAGGATTATGTACCGCTTTCGAGCGACGGAATTGCCTATGCGCCCCGCACCCTTCCCCCTTCGCCCGCATGGATGGGGAAGCTGGGCTCATCTGCGCCCTCCGCGTGTGAGCCAACCTCTGCGCCCAGCACCCATGCGCCCTGCTGTGGCCCTGGGAAGGCTGCTTATGCGCCCAGCCCACGCTATGCGCCTCCTTTCTCATAGACGCGGGCCTCGGGTCCCCTTAATCTGGGTTTGACTGCTCTTGCGTCAGGCGGTATCTTCAATACAACCGGACTAGGTGGCCCTCCCTCCTTAGCTCCCGAGGCACCCCTCTCCTGCTCTCTCAGGTCCTCTAGAGAGCTCTGCTCGCGGTCATGCGCCCGCAGGTGGCAACTTTTTTACCCCACCAGGAGATCCCCCCGGAGGCACTCCTCTTCATGCATCCGGAGCGCCGTCCTTTGCGCTCCTAGGGCTTTCTACTTCGGACCCATCTTCCTCAGCTGGCGCACATATCCTGAACAAATCTTCCACTAGCGCAGCAGATTCTAGAGGCCCTGGGCTCCCGCCCCAGTTTCCTGGCATTGATAGGACTTTTACCCCCTAGCTGCCCCCCATATCATCCTCTTCGAGCGGTTGCTTCTTCAGGATCCACCCTCCTGTCTCTTTTGCTGACATGGTGAGACTCGATCGCGCTGGCCTGCAGCGACCGATCCTTCCGGATGTCCCACTCCCTGATATTGAATACCTCTCAGCCCACGGAGGGATAGCCCTTATCGATCCACTTCTCCGATGTTGACCTAACCTTCCTGCACCAGAGGTTCTCCTTCACCTTCGTGCTTCAATTCTCATCGGGCTGCCCCAAACTGGCCAGAGTCCAAGAACACATTACCAAATGGCAGTTTAAATCAGCGTACAGAGTCGCACCCTTGGACCCCAAAAATATTCTGCTGCTTCTCTTTGCGGAAGAAGACCAAAGGATCGCTCTTATCAATGGCACCAGCAAGGTGGACTCCAAAACCATGACAGTTGTCAGATGGTCGCAGACCCTCAACCCTCGTGAACACTCACCCATAGTGGCAGCATGGGTCACACTACCTAACCCCCCTCTGATCTGCTTCATCCTTGCAGCTCTTAAAAGGATCGTCAACTCGTTTGGAACTTTTATGGCCGTGGCAGAGGAAACCAGGAATCTCACCAGAGCCAACTACGCTAAAGTTTGTATGGAACTAGACATCTCTAAAGAACTGCCCAAATCCATCAACATAGAGTTAGGGAAGTAGACCTACATCCAGCCTCTCATCTATGACAATAATATCCTATTTTGTAATCATTGCCACACCAGAGGTCACCTCACCAAATTCTGCTACAAAGGTCACCAGGGCTGAAACAAAAAAACAAATCGCCCCCATGGACATACAACCACAGAATAAACAGCAGGAGTTGCCTTAATCCAAACCCCTCTCAAACTCACACCTCAGATTCGAAGATAGTACAAATAAAACCCCGACAACCACCTCCCCCCCACATAGGGCATTCCCAACTCACCAAATTCCGACCCGATTTCTACCACCAATAGATTTGAAGCTCTGAACATGGTAGATAGCATCATCGAAGAAGAAGCCCAAGAGAACCCTCCCTCCGCTGTCACCATACAACAGCGCAGAGATACAGAAGCCAGGCCAAAGACCGCCACACCCCCAGCAGTTTGTCGCTTGACACAATCCATTCCCCACCACTAAGGCTACGAGTCTCGAGGGAGGATCCAAAGCTGCGTTCTCTACAGATCCAGGGACCGCTATCCCCACCCAACCAAACTCCGCAGATACCGACGTAACATCTCAACTACCAGTGGATCAAGAGATCATAGACAGGCTTAGGCAAGCTGAGGAAGCAGGGTTCTTGGACCCCGACAATCCCATGAGCGCTCTTGCGGACTCAGATGGATCGGAATATACTATCACCCACGACCGGATAGGAGACGCCAGGAGTATTTCAGTAGTTCTCACAGGGATAACGACAGATCCCCCTAGAGACAACAACAATAACTCCAACAAACCCCACAAGAAGAAGGCCAAGAACAAATAAGGGCAGCATCCGACAAGGACCACGAGGTCCGCCACGAAGCTCCATAACCAAGACCCCATCCCCCTTAATGCTTAACATCCTTTCTTGAAACATGAGAGGGCTAGCGAATAAATCGACGATGAACATGATCATCAGCCTCACGAAAACTTACCGAATCAACATCCTAGTGGTAATAGAAACCAAAATCCCCCAGAAAAGACTCAAAGGCATCCGACTCAGTCTCAGATTCATGGCAGCCATAGCCAGTTGCCACGATATCTGGATCTTCTTCGCTATCGGAATCAAGTTCGGCCTTGTTCAGGACTCCAGTCAGGCTCTCGCTTGCTGGATGGAACACCCGGAATTGCGGTCTCGTGCCCTTCTATCCACAGTTCACGGTTGCTGCGACAGTCCTGAGCGTAGGCTCCTCTGGGATCACCTGTTAGCCGCACACCTTCCCCCCAACAACCTTCCGTAGATCTGTCTCGGTGACTTTAACACGATTTCTTGCAGCTCCGAGAAGTCTGGGGGACGCCCGCCCCCCCTCCCGGCCATGGAAGAATTCAACAACTTTATTTTCAACGCACAACTCAATCATCTTCCCTTCTCCGACAATGCTTTCACTTGGTGCAACATGCAGGAAGGCCCCCGCTGGCAATACTCTCATCTCGATAGGGCTCTGATTAACGGCCTCTGGGCTGACATGGGCATCATCTTTAACCTTTCCCACCTGAACTCTACGAAATCGGATCATTCCTCTCTCCTCATCGAGATCAGCAGTAACCCCCATCGCATCAAAAAACTATTCTGTTTTCTGGATTTTTGGAGACATCACTCTCAGTTCATCCCAGTTGTGACCAATTCCTGGAACTCCTCTGATGACCCCGATCCCCTGGTTAGAGTGGCAGCCAAACTTAGAGCCACCATAAAGGCGCTCTCCACCTGGAGCAAGGCCACGTTTGGCAACATTTTCTAGGCGATCAGCACTGCGGAGGATGACGTTACCAGAGCGAAAACCCGGTATGCTCAGGCTAGCAGTCTGGAGGCGGGGACTTCGCTCAATCTTGCCAGAGCTATTCTCAAGTCTCGCCTAAAGGTCGAAACAGAATTCTGAAAAAAAAAGCCAGACTTGCTTGGGACTTGGACGGGAATCGCAACTCCAGCTTCTTCCACGTGTGTCAAGGGGCGTAGACAAAAGCTCAATCTCCACCGTATCTCGGACGACAACGGCATCCAGCTACAAGACCAGAAGAGCATTCAGGAGGCTGCTACACAGTTCTTCTCGTCCCTCTTCAGCAAAGAGGCTATAGTCAAAGACGACGTGTTCCTCTCCAAGGTCCCCAACATCATCACCGAACAAGAGAATGACATGCTTCTGGTCACCCCTTCCGCTGAGGAAGTCAAGGTAGCGGTCTGGACTCTTTATGAGCACAGCGCCCCCGGCCTTGACGGACTCAACGAAG
>JANAVB010025399.1:1267500-1312500 GCA_029216955.1 Iris pallida | reverse complement strand
CAGGCAAAATACCTTGCCACCTTACTCTGTGATTTACTTTATCTTATTTTCAATTATTTATATTCAGTATTACTTATCTATTGTTAGTATTATATCTCTGTGCGTCCAAGTCACACTTGGGTGCAAGCGACTGTATCGGTCGTTTTACTTGCTTTCGTTATATTTTCTTACATTGACTTAGCCTAGTGACCACCCATTGATGATGAGGTATTGGTATATATCATACGGCCTTGACACATGCTTTATCATGTGTTGTGAGTCACATATAGGACACGTACTTGCGTAGTCGACTGGCCATCGATACGTCTGAGGCGTGCGACGGATAGGAGTAACTGACAATAGAATTGCATGCTAGTAGACTTGGCGGTTACTAGAGGTTCATATTAGTCATAGAGATGAAAATACTAGGCATTGGGTGGAAAGAACAATACCTAGCGTATGGGCTTCTATTACACTTTTTCTTGTAACCCGGAAGCTTCGCTGGAGATACGGGTATGCTTACCCCCTCAGGTTGGCCACTGACGTTCTTGAACGTTATGCGCTTGGTCACTTGTGCCCAAGAGGGGACTATACCGGATCCTATTATCAGCCAGGGTTCATGCATCGAAGGATTGTATCTCAAACTGCATGTTCACAGTAGAATGGTTTGGATTCCTATTGCATGCATCACTTTATTTTCTATTATATATTACAGTTTATACGGCATGGTATTTTCTTGTATCTTGTTACGTCCCTCTGAGGACCTGATTATCTCTCTAGGGTTAGACGATTTCTACAAGAGTATGGAGCGACACTGGATCCTTTCTACCTTGATGACGAGACATCTCCTGCTGATTTCTAGTTTATTTATTCATTGAGATATTTAGTGGACATCTTTATATCTTTTTTCTTTATACTTTGTGGAGGTTGGACTCTGATCATTTGAGACAATTTTTCATAGCTACTTGGAGTGGGTATGTCCACCCGGCTATCTCTTTGATACACTATTTATTTTGGACTCTTATATCTTCTGTGTTGAGCTGTCATGAGTTTAGATTATTATATTAAGGCATGTGATTATTTTATATATACAGCTTATATACGTATATGAGGATTCCATATATTGGATTATTCTTCATATATGTGCAGATGTCATGTCTATATACTCGGTCCTAAGTATTTTGGGACTGGTGCGTTGTACCACCAAAGCGAATCGTGCCTCGTGTTAGAAAAATCCTCAGAAACACAAGATCACCAACCTATCATAAAACAAAGCCATAAACTTTATCTATAACAAACAGCCACAATCAAACAAAAATACAAAATGTAAACTATACCTCAAACTTAAGTGTCTCCGGTGGCTATCAGACGTTGTCCGTCCTGCGCCACCCAAAGTCTATCTCTAATTAGCTTGACCTTCTCCGCTGCATCCACAACCATCTCTGGCCCTAGTAAAGCTCTCTCTCCAAAATCGTCCCAAGCTAAGGGAGTGCAACACCTCCGACCGTATAGAGCCTCAAATGGTGATATCTCTATGCTGGCCTGGTAGGAGAGGTGCGCTAGCGGCGAACAGAAGCAAGGTTATTAGATACCGAAGGAAAGCCCGGCCAGAACCACACATGCAAGTTTTCCTTCATGTTGCTCCTCGTGAAAACTTCTTTGGATTTTCCTGAACTAGCGAACCGATCACTAAACCTCCTCCAGCTTGATCAAAATTGGAACTGGTTAGGAATAGGCGCCACTATCCCAACCCAGATCCGGCTAGGTTCTATTGATCATGTCCCCTTCCCTTTGTACCTTGTCTTGTGGCATCGCTACGCACTTTTACTCGATCAAGCCCATCGGAGAAAGAGATCTTCCCGTCCTGGTAGTGAGGCAGAGGTGCGTCTAAAGGAGAGGAAATAGCAATGCATCTTGCTCAGCAGGCATATGTTGTAAGCAAACTCTACCAGATGGAGATGGTCCTCCCAAGAACCCCCAAAGTCTAGAACACAGGTGTAGAGCATATCCTCGAGAGTGTGAATAGTCCTTTTTGACTGCCCATCCATCTGAGGGTGATATACAGTACTGAACTTAAGCTGAGTGCCCAAGCTATCTTGCAAACTTCTCTAGAAGTGAGAAGTTAAACGACTATTCCGATCTGAGACTATGCCCATAGGAACCCTGTACAATCTGACGATCTTCCTCTCATACATCTTTGTTAGATTCTTTGTACACAAACCCACCTTAAATGGCAAGGCGTGGGCCAATTTGGTCAACATGTCAACGATGACCCAAATTATGTCTTTTTTTTTCTAGAGATCGTAGAAGTCCGGACACGAAATCTATAGTAATGTGTTTCCACTTCCACGCTGAAATGGGTAATGGCTGAAGCAATCCACCTGGCCTCTGCTTCTCTATTTTCACCTGCTGGCATACTAAGCATCTGGATACAAACTGTGCCACCTCCCGCTTCATGCCATACTACCACACGTGCTCTCTCAGATCCTTATACATCTTGTTGGCACATGATGCATGGAATAATGAGAGCTATGCGCTTCCTATAACACCTTTTACGTAGCTTCCTACTAGGAACACACAATCTAGCACCATTCCTCAAGGAAACCATCCTCGGCAATAGTGAAATCATCCAATAATCCTACCTGAACCAGAACTCTAATACTTCATTAGAGCTACATCCTCATACTGGGTTGCCTTGATTATGTCCATTAGCTCTGACTGAATCTGTAATGTCCTAGTCCCAATATACGTAGGACCAAGAGTACATATACATGCCAGCTACAGTATCGAGTGGACTCCAGTCCGGCTCGAATACGTATAAGCTGTCTTGGTATTCTAACTATATATACTAATCAACTATAAATATATCTATCTCAATCCATAGGAATAAGTAACATCAAGAATGAATGATATATGCCTATGGTCTATAAGCCCAATAACATATATGTTCAATTAGACCCGAAGAACGATATGGGTCTACAAAACAAGACTAAATAGTAGAATAGAAATAATGAATAAATATAAAAGCATGATAAAATTCTGAACCATATACAACAATACCTCCATGATCCGCAGACTATCAATGGATGACCAACAACCTAGAGAGATCACAAGATGTTCAGAGGACATAGAAAGGTACAGAAAAATATGCCAATATAACATTAAAAAAATGAACTAAAGGTAACTACTCTAACCAGTCTAATTAAGCGATGCATATGAGAACACATTCCGAATATCAGGCTTCGGGCCGCTGAGGCTCAGAAGTTCCTAAGTAGGCAGATACCCAAGGCACCATGTCGCGGTACCTTGCACAAACAATAAAATAAAACACAAGGCACCGTGTCGTGGTACCTTGCACATGCAATAAAATAACACCCAAGACACCGTGTTGTGGTACCTTGTGCAAGTAATAAAATAACACTAGTGCTCTGCTATAAAGATAATGGCAAGCAATAGTATAACAACCAAGTCCCAAATATGGTAACGAGGTCAAGCAATAAAAAAGTCTGATATGCCGGTAATGTTCTTCCCACCCTATGTCTAGCACTAACAAGTCGAGTCAAGTCCAGTATAGTAAGTCACAAGTGCAAAGTATCCTATCACAAATTAAGTCCATAACCACGAATGCTCATGTAGACTCCGTATCATGAATCGTGTCAGTGTCCTGTGGTCTATCGTGTCAATGAAACACGAATAAAGTACACGTAATGCCTAGTGTCGATACTCGATGACTACATATCATCGGTACTCGAATACAAATGGGATGCAAAGTATTGACTATTTTTACGTCCTAAATGATAATAAAACAAGAAATAAAACAATAATAAAGGAAAGAAACATGAACTGTAACATTGGCAAGGTACATTTGCCTATAATTTTCAATTACGAATATGACAGTCCGGCTCAGAGATCCTTGCTACGCCTATCATGCACTCCTAGAATAAATAATTCCATCCATCAATGACATATCTATGCCTTAACACAAACTATTTATAGACTTACTATATATAGTCCCTACTAGACATAATCTACGGAACCATCACTTACTATATATATGACCCAATCCATCAAATCTGGTATTAAATCAATATAATAAATAATATTCTTATAAACTAAACATATAATATTTATTTCTAGAAAAATATACTAAAATATTTATAATAAAATTTAGACTACATTAGTTATAAGGAAACTAGTATCAAACTACCATATCAATCTAGCATATATAGTACTAAATCTATATAATAAAGTAATATTTTAATAACATAAAAATATCTTATTTACTTCTGGAAAAATAATTATAAATATTCTATAATAATAGTTAGTATATTTTATTCATAGAAAAATATGTATACAAGTCTCGTATTAATTCTACATCAATTTACTTATATTTGTTCCTTAGTTTGGCTCCCGAAATGATAGATTTTCTATAAATATTAATTCTTGCAAAATAGAATAAAATATTTAAAAATATGTTTTTTCTTATCAAAATATGCATAACATTTATTTTTGACAAATCTTATGATGTTCCGAAGCATATGACACATAGAATCTATGAGTTTTCGTTGTTCCAACATTACGACAAAAGGTCTAGCATTTTTAATAAATAGTAAACTAAATCAAAATGCTGCAAAAGTATATGCGTTGGAAATTTTAGGAAGTCTAGTTTCTTACTAAAATTATAGGAAGGGTCTAAGTGGTTCATAAGTGGCCAGAAACTTGCACACAACAGAACTGGTTTATTCTGCACAACTTTTCGTAGAATGGATGCCCCAAACAAATCGTTTGAAACTACGTGCAAGGTGAATTGGACATGAAAATAGACATATAAATCTTTTCATTAGTCTTGTTTCACGAAAAGATAATGTCGAAAAGTATACGAAATCACTAGATACAAAATAGCATACCTACTGTGGACAAATTCAGCACAAATTTGATCGACTTTGGGTGCCTTCAGTGCCTCGCACCGACCAACTTTGTAGTGCCCTAATCCTATTACGGAGCACGGATGGGGCTAGCGGCCGAATGGCCGAGTCGTATGAGTTTGGGGAAAACTTTACTTGGGGAAACTTTACATGGATCGCGGGATAATGAATTGAGATCCTTTCCTCTTTATGGACTGGACTCTTTTGAAATGATGCCCAAGATGCAGTGGCGCACGTCTTGGTAAAATAATTCTATATAAGAGTCGCTTGCCCAGAGACCGTAGCCCTGCTGGTTATCAATGTCGCTTTTTTTGTTGGTTTTTGTGTATGTTTTTGTGAATATTTTCGATAAATGTTTTCATGGATTTACTTTCAATGTTTGCGCATTCATATCGAATCACTGAGAGAAAGAGAAAGAAGTATACTGATCAGATGTTGGTGCCAATGTAGGTGCTAACGAAGTGAACCAAGCTTGACGTTGCATGGAAGACCTCTTTCTCTCAGCAATTCACCAACAAGTGAGTGGCTTTGATCCTTCGACGATCCTTGATCATCACGTATGCGTAACAAAAGATGAATTGTTATTGCGTTTGGTGCTTAATAAAAGATTCTTAGTAAGAACCCAGAAAGATAATAAAAGATAAATTATCACATGGCTAGAATTATATTGCAAATCAAATGATTCCTTATATGTTGCGATACTAAATATTGAACAGGTGATGCAAAGACCCAATTATTAGGCGGCGAGTATATCGGACTTCGGTTTGAAAGAATGGTAACACATAATAAATAGTCCCTTGGTTGGATAAGTGGGTATGCGAGCCTATGGCTTAAGGCAAGTTGGTAAGACAAAATGAGAACTATGGCTTATGTGTGGGAGATGCTATTATCATGCATGTTATGTCTCTTATTAGTTATGTTGTATTACGTGCATGGTCATGGAAAACTTGTACACAAGGTAGTTCCTCGAACGGTACTCAGAGGCCACGAAACCGGTTCGTCCTAGGGGGAACAAGGATGGGTACCGACGTACTGGCATCGGTATACGGGACTTTCAGTGAGGCTAGCTACCTGTACTTTAAGGGGTGCCGTTATACCAGAACAATTATAAGTCCAAGATGGTGTGTCGCTAGTGACCTTCATATTGACAGGTGTCATAGCTAAGAATGTCTTATGTAGTCAGAGTAAGTGTTATTCATAAATATACAGGAAAGGATATCGACCGTGGGTAAGATTCACCAAATTGGTGAACAATATGAATTGCTTATGTTTCTCTCATCAATATGTGATGCTTATGTTTCCTATCAAATATGAATTATTAATGGACCCTAAGGCAAGATAGAAAGATCACAAATCAATAGTGTACTTCACATAATTTACAACTGTTGATTTATGGTGAGATTGGTTTTGGTCGCTCACCAGTATATATATGGCAGTGCACTGACCCTCGTCTCCATAGGTGCCAGGAATCTAGTAGATAATCATAGACACTGAAGGCTTGCTGTCCGACTCTTTAGAAACTTCATACTTACTTGAAGTTTCTACTTGAAGAAGAAGGTATTTTGCTGAAGGTGGTTATTGTCGCATTTTTAATAAAGAGATATGATGTATGGAACAAGTTATCTCATTTCAATGCTTCTGCAAGTTGTAAGCCAAGTTTGGAATTTCATCTCGGCTATTTGAGAGCCTTATATTTTCATATAAAAAGCTATTAATAAAGAGCTTATTTCAGTTCATATCTGTGTCGTTCAATTTCTCTGTAAACTTGCTGTAAAAATATTCAAAATGGTTTTTTTATAAAATGTACACAAGCACGCCTTGTACAAGTGCAACTCCAGACTTGTATGGCACCATGTCTTAGCGAGGATGAACGATTTGACGTAAATCAAAGCGAGGACGAAAGATTTTTCGAATTGTGGTGTGACGAACTTAGGGGCTGAGGCTCATCGGGAAGGTGTTGGGGTGTTAGAAGGGTGTTCTAGGGTCAAGATGAAGGTGGTAGGAGGGTTAAAAAAGGTTGGGTGATGAGTTTCTGTTGGGTGGAAAGGAAAGTGCGAAAATAGAAAAGATATAGGAGGGGCGCTCAATTTTCGTAAGGAATAGGGGGTGGCGGACAAAAAATATAAATTTAAAATAAAGGGAATCCAAGTTGAAAGGGTTGGGATTGATTAGGATTTGGTTCAGTGAGATTTGGTTGTCTAGTTTAAAAGATATACAAAGATATGTCCAAAGGGATTTAAATCGAGTCCAAATTGGGAAAGTTGTTATGGAGTTGGTTTAAAATAGATTTAAATTGATACGGCTATAATTAATTCATAAAACTTTAGTAGTCTAATATATTAGGGTACCCTAGAATTGGCTCCTTAAACCCGAGTTTGTCTAATTTTGGGTCGGTGGAATTATTTGGATCGAAACGAGTCCAATAAGTCTATAGTTGAGTCATTTGTGCCATTTTAAAATAAATATCACATGAGAACTCGTTTGAGTGGCACACTAGTGACATGTGTGTAGTAGGCTCAAAATATGTCAAAATCATATATTGGGTCGAAAAGTTTGGATCAGGTTTGGGCCTCAAAACGGAATTGGAAAAATACATCAAAATTACGACAAAGAGTAAAAGGATCATTTTGACCCGAAAGTTGTGCAAGAAATATGTTGTACAAGGGAACATATTTGAGTGGAACATGATATACCAAAATGAAGGTGGACTCGTCTAGAACACGAATATAAAATTTATTTCGAGGATTGGTGAATGTTGAACTTCAAAAATCAAGGCTACGACAAAGTGGCTACATAGCCATAATTAAAAATAAAATATGTTTTAATTTATAAAATTCATAACAAATAAATAAAAAAATCTCCAAAAAATTAGGGTGCTTACAATCTACCTACCTTAAAATAATTTCATCATCAAAATTCAAAATAATGCTTACTAACAAAGAACCATGCTAACGTAACTAGGAATAGTTCTAAGGGGTACACTACGTCACTATGGTTTCTTCTAATAACTCGAGTAACAATCAATCCTAAACAATTTCCATATGCAATATTTCGATCATAAAACTATAAATAGTTACCTCTAATCCTAAACAATTTCCTTATGCAATATTTTGATCATAAAACTATAAATAGTTACCTCTAGTCGCCCCTCCTGGTGTTGGCAGCCTTGCAACAATCATGTTGAAGGCTTGTCCTTCTTGACTATCAAGCCAAGAAATTTAATTACTAGTCCCTTAACCACTATCCTCAATTCCCCTTCTATATATAGGTATGTATAGTCTAACACAGTCCTATCCACTCTACACTATATCCCAAGATCGATACTATGGTATAACATATCATCCCGTATCATTTTAATATGATTCTCCCTAGTAAGGCTTTTGGGCCACTGTCTAGTGTAACTCCATTTCTGTGATCTTCTTCGGATTAACTGAAATCCGAAGAAACTCCAAATTTCTGCAACTGAGCTTGGGTAGTCCAAGAGACCACTATTGTGATCTTCTTTGGGTCAACTGAAATCCCATCACCAGTCACAACATGCCCCAAGAACTTTCACACCATAGTTCCAAAATATATAGAAATCCAAGACATGAGCATGCCAGCTCGAAGACTAAAATAAGTATTCCCAATTTAATGGACTTATCCAAATTGTAGTATGCTGAATCCTCTATCTACAGTATAATAGTCACATGTAAACTAATATCTCCATAATAACAACAATAATCTCATCCACAATATAATAACATCAACACAGAAGAATATAGTAAATATCTGTCTGAAATAGAGTATAAGTCTGAAATAATCAAATACAAGATCTGTTTGAGATAATCAAGCCTGGTGGAAATATATCCACTGAGACAAAGTACAATGCTGGAGTAGTAAAATACTGAAATAAAGAATAGTCAGGACATAGCTAGCTAGATAAAATGTCCATAACTCTAATCATTTACAAACCCCTAGATCAGGAAGACTCCTCTGGCACAACCTCTATGTCCTCAGCAAGACATCCGGGCTCAATGCCTGGTCCATAGACTTGCTAACCCAATGATTATATCATATTTTTGAATATAGCTAATCAATTAAGTTTAACTAGTGATGTCACTAATATTCATGTAATCACTATCTTATTGCTACTTAAACTTACCATTGTCCTATAAACTTACCACTGTCCTAAATGGTCTATATCATATTGCTATGCTTGTATCGTACTGAATCATATTGTTTTGTTCGACTAACATGTACTTGCAGACAAACAGTAAGCTTGATAAAACCAGGACATATACAACGAGGAATTATTGATGGGCCAAAGATGGCACAATACAAGAAGATTTCTCTGAACCGCCTAACGACCTATCCGGGACCTCGCATCGGGGGTTCCACTGCCCGGTCAGCGAACGAGGGTTGAGGGGAAAGTGCCCCCCGTGGGGGTTCGGGGGCGAAGCCCCCGAAAGGTATTCAGATTTCGAGATCTATTTATCTTTGGACGAATGCCGTCAAGGAAAAATGATTCTTTAATGTTAAGAAAAAGGCATCATCAAATAGGCTATTAGTTTTCATATTTATTCTATATTTTTCCTTTTATTGAGTATAGGAAAAATATGAGATTGATCGGATCGGTACTGGCTTAGGTTATTCGCAGTCCACAAACAAAAATAAGCCTACCTACTTATCCCTAAAATCTACAATTCTAAAAAGCCCAAAACCAATGCAAATTTGGTCCCTTCCTCATTGTTCTGACCCAGCAGAACTCTGACCGAGTTTGGTCCGAGTTCGGCCCGAGTTCGGTCTGGGTTATTTGAATTTTAGTTCCCACAAAATCTGCATCCAACGTTCGTATGTAAAATACTAGCATCCAAACTCTGCCCGAACTCTGCCCGAGTTCGGTTCCTCAAAAATACTATAAATAGAGTTGCGATTACCATTCATTTCAATCATCCAATTTCATCTCTTCTCTTCTCTATCTAAGATGTTCTGAGCTTTTTACTTTCAAATATAAGCCTTTACGACTCTTAGCCAAGCCAGTATAGTTTCTGTTTAATCTAGAGTTTGGTGTTGAAGAGTTGTAACGGAGGCTGTATTCAGAAAACGTTCTAGTTTTCCAATTGCCTTCTGGAGTCGGTCGTGCGCTCGTCGCCAAGCACGGTGTTGTGAAGTCGGTCGTGCACTTGTCGCCAAGCTCGATGTTGTAAGAGTTGCAAGTGCTCAGTTAAAGCTTGTGCCATACTGGATTAACAGCGAGCAAGAGTACTCACGACTGGACTAGTCCTCTCAGAGGAAAACCAGTATATATCGCTGTGTCATTGAGTTTGAATTCTTGACTCTTACTTTACCGTATTTTATTTACCTTTTTATCTGCCATAATATATAACTGCTTTATTAATTTTTATCTGGTAATTATTTCTCCTGCACATGCACACACCCTATTCACCCCCCTCTAGAGGTGCTCAACGGTCCTACAATTGGTATCAGAGCTAGGACTCGATTGTCTGACTTAACATCCTTAGAGTAGATCCTTATTATCAATTGTTAACCTCTGATTCTAATTGCCTACAATTGGTATCAGAGCAGGTGCTCCTTAAAGAGATATTATTGCTCATACCAATTGCTTCTAAAATTGGTATCCGAGCAAGAACTCTATTATTTGGCTTAACACCCTTGGAGCAGATTCTCATTATCAGAGCAGGTTATACAGGTAAAGCAAGGTAATATTATTATTATATAATTGTTGTTACATAGATCACTATATCATATATGGCAAGTATGTTTTTCACAACTGAAGAGCAATCTATAAATAGACTTCCATTATTTGATGGAACCAACTACATATACTGGAAAACACGGATGAGCTTGTACCTGAAGTCTTTAGACTTTGACTTATGGTCAATTGTCATCAATGGCTACAAAAAGCCTACTATCACCTCTATTCTCACTTCCTCTATTATTAACAAGCCTTATTATAGTTACAGAGAGGAAGAGAAAAATTTAGCTAGCCTTGATGCAAAAGCAATGCATGCTTTATATTGTGCTGTAGACACAAATGTATTCAATCTTGTTACTACTTGCACAACATCTCATAAAATTTGGAAACTTCTTGAAGCTACATATAAGTGCAGGTACGAAAGCAAAGCTAGCAATGCTAGAAAGGAGGATAGTCCTTGTAATGATGCAAATGAGTGCATGATGGCATTGAGATTTAAGGTACAATACAATCCCTTATATCAACAAGAGCTTGTAGGTTACACCTATACAAGACATGACACATCAAAGAGAACTGTTGTACAACTAAAGAGAAGAATTGCTACAAACGACCAAACGAAGGAAGATCGTCATCTCACAAGTACGCTACTACAAGCATATGGTGTGAAAGCGAAGCAAGCGATTCCGAAGAAGAAGAGAGACCTCGTTAAGCTACAAATATATACTCAATGGCACTATCTAACGAGGTACAAAATGATCCTCTTCTTGAAGAGAATGAATTCTCTTAAGATGAGTTATCTGATGCTTTCAGTGATCTATTACAAGAGCACCAAAAAGTATTAGATAAATATAAGCTAGCTAGAAAGGATATTCTATTCTATAAGCGTGAGAATGAAAAGCTTACTTGCTTATTGAATGATATGCTAAAAATACTTCTACTTCTGATAATTCTACTAACATTTCCATACTTGAGTTTAGATTGTATGAGGCACTTGATTGTATTGAGAAAAACACTCAAGAAAATGCTAAACAGAAGGAGGAGTTAGAATTAGAAAAGAAGAAGTATTCTATTGCTTCATGTAGAATTGATGCTCTTTCTACTAAATATGATGAGATCTGTGCTATCTCTAAAAAGTTATAGATTAGACTGGGAAAGCAGGTAATACAACCTATGACCCAGTCTAACACAAGACACGTGACAAAGCACAAGATTGCACACGACACGACACAATCAAAGGAAGCAAGCAAAGCTAAAGCTTTACATAACTATGCATTCTATTACAAGTATCCACGCACATCATATCACACCACTGCATATTCTTGTAATGTTGCACATAGTACTAATGTTAATTCTTTCTGTCATTATTGCGGTATGAATGGACACATTTCTAATCGTTGTCAGATTAAAAGCTTGTTGATATGAACTTATGCAAATGGGTTCCCAAAGCTAACAAATGTGGATCCAAGTATTGGATACCAAAGTCTTCACCTAATATTTCAGGTGGAGCTACTTATGTTGAACCATAGAACCATGGAACATGTTGGTGATTGCAAAGCTACAAAGGTCATCTTCTAAGCAATTGCACAAATCCAAGTGTAGTCACTAGAACCACTTCGGCAACATGCTTCCTAAGTAGTTTTTAATATCTAGCATGTTCTTATTGATTTTTTGCTATTAGCTCTCATTGATATCTTTTAATTATTTATTGTTTAAATCAATATGAGATGTAATCCTAGCATGATTAGCCGTTTAGTTAAATGACCAGTTCACACTATATAGTGTTTATTTTCTATTAGTGTGACACATTTTTCTTTGTATGGTCTTTACTTTTAATCTTTATTCTTGAAGCATGCATACCACTGTAATCTATAGGAGCTTAATTTGTTTCTGGTTAATATGCTTTTGACTCTTCACCTTTAATATTTTTAATGGTCACTTCTTACCGATTTGTCTTTAACATGTCATATTTACTTTGATCGGTATTTTGTGAGGATGTATGTTTAGCACAAGTCTCCTGTTTGAAAAGTATATACATATAATTTTACTTTAACCTTGTGCTTGCATAATATATTCACTATTGATTCTCATATTTTATTTTGACTAATTTCTTATGAATCAATTACATCTTTGTCCAATAAAGTTTATTTATGCATGTTTTTGATCTTGTGATTTTTTTTGCTTATTAAGGATACATAATTCATTTTCATTTATATATTGCTCATGTTTCTTATATTTTTGTATAAATATCTTTATGGGGATATATGACTTAAGTTCAAGTTCTATATTATTTTAAAAAATAGTTTTGAAACTTGTTCTTATCTCATACTTAAGCTATTGATTTTTTTAACAAATTTATGTTCTTATTTTTATTAGCTTCTTCCTCAAAGACTCTTTTTCTTGGCTTTTTGGTTGACATTTTGGATACATGATATTTTTAATATCTTGATCTTGATAAACCATTATTTGGGTATTTACTTCTTTTATATTTAGGGATTCTGGATTTCGATGTTGTTCGATGATACTGCATATATTCCTTTGAATCTATTTTCTTAAGAGTAGAGATCATTTTAGGAACAAGCCGAAATGGTCCTTCTGTCATACATGTGTAAATAACCTGAAGCGACATGGTGTACTAGTCTTCGGACTACCGCTAGCTGGAAATCGGCCCCTACAGCTTAACCCAAAGTGATCAATACTTTATAGACTTAAGATTTATTAAGGTCTAAATGCAACTATTATCTAGTTCTAGATCCAAGGTACTGAACCCAGTCCCCTAGGTTCCAAATACATCAACGTATCTTGGTCCTATATTTTGATTTACAAATGTTTTATACTTTATTGTTATCCAATAATTTTGTAGCACATATGGATTAATGTAATTGATACATCTTATGCTACATGCTATATTGTTCTAAGATTTTTAAGTTCATAGAATATAATTTATTTCATATTGCACTAATTCTTCTTAAATCCTTGGTTATTAAAGAAGAGATTTATTTTAGGTACAAGCCTACAAAGGGTCTGTCTATCACCACGACTACGGTCGAAGCGAAGTGGTACTTAAGTGTTCCCTGGTGAACCTCCGTTAGCTGGGATAGTAACTCTACAGCTAACCCAAGATTGATCAATGCTTTATAAACTAAAGATTTATTGAGATCTAGTTGCAATTATTATCTGATAGATTTTTGATTTCAGATTTGATGGATAATATTTTTTAATAATTTAATTTTATAAAATGTAACAGATATTGATCTTCATAGGTTAATGTTTGTCATCTTTTGATATATTCTTTTCTGTCACACTTTTCGATATTCAGACTTGATGATCTTGTGACTACTCATTGAATATTATGGTTTTGTGATTTCGTCTTTAGCATGCGTAATATTTATGATTTTAAGCTTTATTATTCTCTTCTTATTCAAGTTACTAACTGCCTATAGCAGTAATTTTTTGCAGGGAGAAGTCAAGCATATTGAATTTCTCTTTCTCAAAGTGTTTCTTCTCTTTAACCCTACGGTTATCTGATGGACACCGTGCTAAGGCTTTAAAGGGTAAGAAATGAACTTTGATAAGAAGAACTAATATTTTTGAATTAGATTTTCTACTTCTGGAAATATGTCGATGAATTTTTTTTATTTTTTGTCAATACTATTATTTTTTGGATATAGCCATGTATAGGTGGAGCAGTTAATTGTTTCAAGTTAATTATCCCCTTGACATACCATATATCTAGAATATACTTTTCTTTGGACATTTATCTAGTTATGTTTTCAAAATAGATTTATTTATGATTTATGGATTCTTTTATTGAAATTGTTTCCGTGATTCGAATCGCCAGCTTTCAGTCTAAAGACAAAATGAACGCATTCGAACATTTATTAAGACAGTTTTTCGTAATAAATTCCAAATTTTTAAAATGTTTTTTTATTTCTTTTTGATTTATTGAATCTGTCCGCTACTCAAATGTTATTATTAAAGGCAATTTTTAAAATCTTTTAATGTCTTGCAATATTTCTTTTATATATATATATATATATTGGAGATATATTTTGTTTGTTCATCTTTAAGCATTTATTCATTGGATATTTCTCTTATTCGCCTAAAAATGATATTTGTTTTTGGAACTTTATATGCATTTAATCAAAGGAAAGGAAGATGCATATCTTGGATATCCCTTAGATTTTGTTATTATTTATTTTATCTATTTTATGCATATAAATTATTTTTGAACTATATACGCATATTTTAAGGGGGAGAAAATTATATGTTTCAATTATTTTATGCCCTTAATATGTGGTATACCTAGTTCATCATGGACATATATTCTCTTATTTAAATATCTTGTTGAGTTGGTCATGATATTTGGATTTGTATTGAGTTTATGAGAGAATATATGATTTTAATATTTATTTTTAATTCTCCCATTTTTGAGTTTCTAAAAGTTATCCTGCCAAAATTAATTTAATTTATTGATAATCCTTTTTAGTTTAAACTGATTTGGCATTTCTTATTGAGGTTTTATCTCAAAGTTCATGGTTATCTATATTTAGACTGAGCATACTTTGTGGGGAGCATTCAAATCAACTGAATTTCTCCTTCTCAAGTATTTTGTCTCCATTACCTTTTTATTTATCTAATGAATATTCATATATCATGTTAATGTAATTAAGTTCAAATGCATGAACTTTGGTATAGATTTTGTATAGATTCTACAATATCTGCTTTGATTTCTTTTCAATGATTATATTCTTTATAGAAGTGATTCACTATTTTGTATGGGCAAAATGTGAATCATATTTTTTTTTCAACTGTTAAAAGTCTTATTATATCTTCTAAATATTCTATATTTGGTATTTTATATTGTTATACTAGATCTGTGAATTTTTTCTCATGGATTATTTATGACCAATGATTGACTTCTACTATATTGGTTTCCTTCAAAACTATAGTTATATTCTTTCTTAGACTGTGTTTTGAATGGTTTGTTTCCAATTTCTAACCTGATCGTTGTTCACGATTATTTCTGCCTTCCTTCTTTGATGATTGATTTCATTTTATAGCTTATTACGGGATAACTTATTTTTTGATCATGTCAAAGGGGAAGAAATAAGTTTAAGTTAGCATAGATTATTTTAGTAATATATGTTTATTAGTGATATATGCACCTATTGTACCTATCTTAAACTTAACTAACTTCTCATGCAAGATCTACTCGAGACGCTCGTCACCCATGACCTTCGTGTCCCACTCAGACACGTCATCCTGTGCTCCATTTGCTTCGTACAACTTTCCCGACACGTGACCCGATTTTATTTCACCCCACGGTGTCACATTTATCTTCCAACTTGATTTGTGGGTCCCCTGTCGACCAAAACCTGTCAGCCCCAACTATGGACATGGCCCACATTGAGCCTACTATCCGTCCGCCACTTGTGTCCCATTTATTGGAATCCCCATGTGCTACTTATTCTCTCATGATCATCAACGTCTATTTTTTAATTCAATTATTGCATAATGTCCGATTTTTATCCAACCCGGTTTGACCGAACCCAGTCCAAGCTCCATGTTACTCTCCATCATGATGCCCTCATATTTTTTTCTTACCCAAAAATATCAAGTATTCATTTTTCCTATTTTCAATATTAATAGAAAAATCCCATTGATTTTAATCCCTAGGAATGATGTATTCCTACATTAATCCTAACCCTTGATTTCACTCCCCATCCAACCACACAAAATGTTTCTAACACTTACACCCCTAGCCGGCCCTAACATTGAGGGATCATACTTTTTTTCTCTTTCTTTCTCTCACTTCAATTATTACTCTCCTTCTCTCTCTCTAAATTATTAATTTTTTCCCACAACAAAACTTAAACTCCACAGCACACACACCCAGCCCGACCTCCTCCCCTGTTCCCTGGCCGGACCTCCCCTCCGGCGTGGCTTCGCCGCCGGCCACCTGGCCAACCAGGCCGAGCTCCTCCAGCTCCTCCTCCTTCTTCACTCGATCTTCATCATCAATGTCACCACCATCACCATGATCTTCACCTCCATCACCATGGTCGTCACCACCTACCATTCAACCACCTCTCCTCCCCGAGCCTCCTCCGGCCACCCCCCTGGCCGGACTCTGCCGTAGCCGACCACTCCATAGCCCGAGCCCAACCTCCTTCCTCCTCCTTCTTCTCCATTTAATCGGCCATCACCACCACCTCCTTAGCCGCACCACCACCATCATCTCCTCCACCACGCGCCACCTTAGCCTCCACGCCGACCACCCGCCGTCCTCAGAGCCGCCGTGCGCCCGCTGGGCCGGCAACAACGCTGCGCAGCAGCTGCAACAGCAGCTTCAGGCGCGCACAGTGCGCGCGCACGGGCCGCCGTCATGCGCCGCCGTGCTGTCGCATGGGCCGCCGTGGCCCGCCGTGGGTGCGCCCCACTCCGACGAGTCCTTCCCTGAAGGCCACCGTCTCCGGGATGCGCCGTCGAGGCGATTCGTGCATTTTGTACGACGTTCCGTCGTGACGCGCGCGGGATCGAGTTCATTTTGGTGCTCCGTCGCAGCGACTTCGCACACGTTTTCCCTAAAATTTGACCGTTAGATTGGCAATTTCTTCGTTCCGTCACAATCTCGGTATATCCACCTTCATCCCTGTCAATTTTTGTCCGTTAATTTTATCGTTTGATACATCAAAACCGGCCACCAAGTTGACCGTTTAAATTGTATTAATTTGGACAGTTTCGCAGGGCCAACTTCGTCAGATTGTATCTCCTCCACCGCAGCTCCGTTTGGCGTGCTACTAGTTCCGGTACGAAGCTGGTATAACCCTCTTGCTACCCCTCCAGTTTCGTTTCATTATGAGCTTGTTTGATTGGTGAATTCGACGCCAAAGTTGGTTGTCCGAATTCGTAATTTCCAACTTGTAAAATTCTATTTTTGAACACGGGACTCCATATTTCATTTCTGACACCACCATTAGACTTGTGGCGTCGTTCTGGCATGTTTTCATATAAAATTTGTTAGATTTGGAGAACGTGGGCCCGGACACGTTTTTCGGTGCAAAGCGGGTCCCACATTCTGGGTCAAAGGGACTTTTTGACGCCGACTCATCGGAATCCAATTCCGGATATACCGTTGAGTTCATATCGTCATTCTGGACTCGTTGATATATAATTTGCTAGGTTTGGGGGGACATTGGGTCCGGCACGCATTTCGGTGCAAGACGGATACCAATATCCGGGTCAACGGGTCATTTTGAGATCGGCTCATCGAAATCCAATTCCGGAGATACCGTTGAGTTTGTATCATCATTCTGGACTCGTTGACAGATAGTTTTCTAAGTTTTGAGAACATTGGCTCCGGCACGCATTTCCGTGCAAACCGGAATTCTAAGTTCTGGTCAACGGACCAAATTGAGATCGGGTCAACGGAATCCAATTCTGGAGATACCGTTGGGTTCGTATCGTCATTCTGGTTTCGTGGACATATAATTTGTTATATTTTATAGACTTATTTTCTTACACGTTTTTCGGTGCAAAACGGCTCCGATACGGACACCGTTTTGACCCAAAATTACCTTTTTGCCCTTGTGTCCAAATTGGACCGATGGGTAGGCTATCCTAGCTATTTTGACCATTCTGGATACGTTGGCGATATTTATTTCATCGTCCGGCAATGTTTGTTGATAGTTTCTCTGAGTTAACCTTTTTTTTATAATTAATTAATCATTAATTCATATAATGCTCGTATTTCGGGATTAGTACAACAAAACTGAGCTCAGTCAATTCCAGTGATCTCACATCGCTGAAATTGACAAGATGGACACGTGGATCACCATAATAAGATTATCAACTTTATCGTTGATCATCTCATCTCGATTTGCGTGTCGTAAGTTTCGACGTACAAATAACGAAGTACACTTTTTTCTTTAACAATTAGACTAGATTGACCCTGTTTGAACAAAGTTGACCAGTTGACCCAAAGTCAACTATGAGTCAACACTTGACCTAGTTTGACTAGATTATTGACCGGAGTTGACCTAGAGTCGTTTTGACTTAGAAGAACCTAGTATAAGATAGATTGCTTGTAGAGATTTATTTATTACAACTTGAACACCTTGTAACCTGTGTTGCTTTAAATAGGACTCTGTGGCTTCAGTTGGACCCTCTATACTTATCAGCTGCTCAGGTTACCAGGCGAGTACATTCACTGATAGTTTTCATTGTCTTGATATCTACTATATCCGATTCAGTCGTAGTGTTTTACTTGATTCCCGACACGACGGTTCACGGACTAGTATACGTCGGATCCTGTCATGAGATGTTATTCCTGGACTTTCTTGGTATATGGGTATGTGATATTTCTGTGTTTCCTGTACTTGTATAGATATTAATTTGGGAGTGGACTGGCCCCCTGCTCTCGAACCTTGTGTCATGACGTGCCATGTCCGGATCCGTGATACTACTCGGGGATGGGGGAATTATTAGGGGATATGTTATCAAAGCCTTCCTGTAACTATACATTGCTAGCGTCACCCTCACCTCACGTAGGGTGTTGCAGACACCCCATTACCAGTTATCCAGGTTGGACGGCATGACTCTCCGTTGAGTACACCGCGGATTGCCGGGCCAAGTGGATAACCATCTCTTGCTTCCCTAGCCGATCACATATCGCTCTAATAGTTCAAATCACCTTTTTATATTTATTGTCATATCATATATTTCCAGTTCACCTTTACTTACTGTACTTTCACCATGCTATGATTCATTTCTCACATGCTCTACCTGTTTCGTACTGTACCATGGTTATGGGAATAAGTTCTGTTTGAAGGAAGGGTTACAACACCGGTCCTTGTTTGGTTTAAGGGTTGTAACTCGGCTTTCAAATGATTCCCAAGTCGCCGATATCTTTGTCTTGTATTTTATTATTACTGTCTCTTATAGTATTTCTCAATTCATATAGAACTGCTGTTGGTGTTTGTACTTGCTCATTTTCCTGACAGGATACGTTGACAAATTTTACAGATAGCTTGGAGATTTCCTGCTAGTCTAGAGGAGCCACATTAGAGGTTGTTTAGTTAGCTATTTTCAGTTGTCTGGAGTCGTATTTATTTTATGGATTACTGTATCTGAGTTTTGAGATGTATTTCTGGGTTATGTACCTTAGACACTTAGACTTCTATCTCCTGTATCTCTTTTGGATTTCATGTTTTATCTATCTTCTTTATCATGCTCTACCTTAGATGTGATTGAGACTGTATCTGCTATGTCACCCCCATTCGGGGAGTATAAACTGTTTAGTCTTATACTGTTAGATGCATTGAGACCTAGGACAGCGTTCTACCGCCGACACTGTGGCGTAGGCTGGGCGTTGTTACGTTCTCGTGCCCTAACTCTAGGGTGCGGGTCGTGACACGTTTTTAGTGGTGGCCCATGCAGGTCGAGACTAAAAGTGTAGTGGTATTCGAACTAGAGTACCACTACAGCCTGCAGTAGGATTAGGATATATTTTGAAGGTATTCAATCACAGTTAGGACCCTTGAGAGATTCCCAGGACGACCCTTGAGAATCTTATTTAACTTCGATTTGAAAACTCTTTTTCCTTGATTGATTTATCTTTACTTTCTGTTATTGAATCTGATTTTGATGGATTATTATTGAATTTGAGTTTGTATTTATTGATTTTGAAGGATGATTATTGAATTTTAAATTTTGATGATAGCTGTTGCATCCGAGTTTGTATTCTCATGGATTTTTGTTCATTTTTGGATTTTGTTGTTCGTTGATAAATTTGAATTGATTTTTGAGTATTCATTGTTGATTTAAATTAATTTTGTCAAGATGAAATTATATGGTCCAGGTCATCTAAGTTATGGAGTTTAGTCTTCTACAGTCATATTAGCCAGCATGGTGAGGACATATAGTTTGACTTGGATATCTCTCGGGTGTGGAAATTTAAGGTTTTTGCAGCCAAGCTAGCGGCATCGCGAAAATGTTAAATACCATGATTTTAGAGGTATGTGCCTAAGTCGAGGACTCTGTGATTATCGTAGCTTTGCTTACTAGTATGACGAGGATTTAGTGTACCATAATTTTGGACAGACGCATATGATTATCAGATTGTACCTTAAATATTTTTGAAACATGTTTTCTCTACTTTTGTTTCTGTCCTTCAAAAAAAAATAAATTTTTTTTTTAATTATTAATTGTTTTGTTTTGTTGGCTTCTCATTATTTAACTTAAGAGTAGGTTTGCCTGTTTTTATAAACCCTTGCGTAACTTCTTGCTATGAGTTTCTTCTTAATACAATGAATCGATAATTTTGCTAGACTTTATCTTGGATTTGATAATTTAGCTCTGGATTTCAAAATGGTTCTTCTTTAAATAGATAAGCAAAACAGATTTTATCGTTATTTCTTTCTTTCTATTATTCTTGTATTAAATAATAATAATAAAACTGCCTTGATTACATCAATCGCCTACTTTGCAATCTTGGTAAAATTCTAAATGTTGCTCTTGATATAGAATTTGGTTTTTATATTGGGTCATGTGAATATAGATATAGTGACACAAACACATTGCCTGATACGTATGCATGCTACACTTGATTTTCCACCTGTCTAAATACACATTAATATGTTATTGATGTTTAAATTGTCAAACCTCAATATTTTTGATTTTCTGCTTTTCCAGTTTAAATTCGTAATTTAAATATAAATTTCATGTTATTAGTTTTGTCTACATAACTGCACATGTATGATATCTACAGGGTTTTAATTTTAGAAGAATTGGTGAAGTTATGTTAAATTTGTCAATCTGAGACTGTGTGCATATTAACCCTTAATACGAATTTTTGGAACCCAATTTCTCATATACAATTTTATATGTATTCACGTACACACACGCCTACTATCTAGCCATATGAACATGTCCCTATACACATAATGCTAGTTTTTTATTCCCTCTCTAACGCTCTGTATATATTGTGATTGGATTTCCATGCAATTGACTTTTATTCCTTAACTAGTGATTTTAATTTTTCCTTGAATAGTACCCTTTTTCAGATAATTGGTAGTTATCTTCATTTTATTTTTTTGATGAGTACCAGTTTTCACATAGGATGGTAGACTGTCTTACAGTTTTGATGGTTTGTTGTCTCTGTAACTTTTTTGTTTCGCACCCTGGATTGCTTGTGTGTTTTGATACCCTATAACCGTTTTGGTTAGCATGACTAATATACCTAGATGAGACTTACTACCATCGTATGCCATGACCCTGTATGCCGTCCTTTTGATGGCATGATTTGTTTTAATCTGGGTCTTTGATTTTGGGGGTTTGACCTAGAGGGAGTATGGACATTTTAATTTCGAGGACGAAATTTTATAAGGTGGGTAGGATGTGAGCACCCTGAATTTCGGATTGATTTTTTTTAATTTATTTTCTGATTGATTTTAATTTCAATAAATAATTTATTCTGTTATTTTTCCTTAAGTGTGCTTTCCCGTGCCATTGATATTTGGAGTGTCAGGGATGTTCAACTCTGGAAATCTTCTTCACGAGTTGTGGAGTGGACATGATTGCCTTCATGATGGTATATAGTGTCCCATCCAAACTTGTTCCCTTGTGCTCTTTTTGCTTCGCTGAACTTCGGGTCGATTTAGACCATTTGATTATTATTTATTTTCCCACTCTTTTCCTTGATCATTTTCAGCAAGTTACCGTGACTTATAAATTTGGAGCGCAAGACCAGTCAGTTTCTTGAAACCAATTTCTCATGCAAGATCTACTCGAGACGCTCGTCACCCATGACCTTCGTGTCCCACTCAGACACGTCATCATGTGCTCCATTTGCTTCGCACAACTTTCTCGACACGTGACCCGATTTTATTTCACCCAACGGTGTCACATTTATCTTCCAACTTGATTTGTGGGTCCCCTGTCGATCAAAACCTGTCAGCCCCAACTATGGACATGGCCCACATTGAGCCTACTATCCGTCCGCCACTTGTGTCCCATTTATTGGAATCCCTATGTGCTACTTATTCGCTCATGATCATCAACGTCTATTTTTTAATTCAATTATTGCATAATGTCCGATTTTCATCCAACCCGGTTTGACCGAACCCAGTCCAAGCTCCATGTTACTCTCCATCATGATGCCCTCATATTTTTTCTTGCCCAAAAATATCAAGTATTCAATTTTCCTATTTTTAATATAAATAGAAAAATCCCATTGATTTTAATCCCTAGGAATGATGTATTCCTATATTAATCCTAACCCTTGATTTCACTCCCCATCCAACCACACAAAATTTTTCTAACACTTACACCCCTAGCCGGCCCTAACATTGAGGGATCATACTTTTTCCTTCTCTCTTTCTCTCACTTCAATTATTACTCTCCTTCTCTCTCTCTAAACAATTAATTTTTTCCTACAACAAAACTTAAACTCCACAGCACACACACCCAGCCCGACCTCCTCCCCTCTTCCCTGGCCGGACCTCCCCTTCGGTGTGGCTTCGCCGCCGGCCACCTGGCCAACCAGGCCGAGCTCCTCCAGCTCCTCCTCCTTCTTCACCTGATCTTCATCATCAATGTCACCACCATCACCATGATCTTCACCTCCATCACCATGGTCGTCACCACCTACCATTCGACCACCTCTCCTCCCCGAGCCTCCTCCGGCCACCCCCCTGGCCGGCCTCCGCCGTAGCCGACAACTCCACAGCCCGAGCCCAACCTCCTTCCTCCTCCTTCTTCTCCATTTAATCGGACATCACCACCACCTCCTTAGCCGCACCACCACTATCATCTCCTCCACCACGCGCCACCTTAGCCTCCACGCCGACCACCCGCCGCCCTCAGAGCCGCCGTGCGCCCGCTGGGCTGGCAACAACGCTGCGCAGCAGCTGCAACAGCAGCTTCAGGCGCGCACGTGCGTGCGCGCGGGCCGCCGTCGTACGCCGCCGCGCCGCCGCATGGGCCGCCGTGGCTTGCCGTGGGTGCGCCCCACTCCGGCGAGTCCTCCCCTGACGGCCACCGTCCTCCGGGATGCGCCGTCGGGCGATTCGTGCGTTTTGCACGACGTCCCGTCGTGACGCGCGCGGGATCGAGTTCATTTTGGTGCTCCGTCTCAGCGACTTCACGCACGTTTTCCCGGAAATTCGACCGTTGGATCGGCGATTTCTTCATTCCGTCACAATCTCGGTATATCCACCTTCATCCCTGTCAATTTTCGTCCGTTAATTTTATCATTTGATACATCAAAACCGGCCACCAAGTTGACCGTTTAAATTATATTAATTTGGACAGTTTCGTGGGGCCAACTTCGTCAGCTTGTATCTCCTCCACCGCAGCTCCGTTTGGCATGCTACTAGTTCCGGTGCGAAGCTGGTATAACCCTCTTGCTACCCCTCCAGTTTCGTTTCATTGTGAGCTTGTTTGATTGGTTGAATTCGACGCCAAAGTTGGTCGTCCGAATTCGTAATTTCCAACTTGTAAAATTTCATTTTTGAACACGGGACTCCAGATTTCATTTCTGATACCACCATTAGACTTGTGGCATCGTTCTGGCATATTTTCATATAAAATTTGTTAGATTTGGAGAACGTGGGCCCGGACACGTTTTTCGGTGCAAAGCGGGTCCCACATTCTGGGTCAACGGGACTTTTTGACGCCGGCTCATCGGAATCCAATTCCGGATATAACGTTGAGTTCGTATCATCATTCTGGACTCGTTGACATATAATTTGCTAGGTTTTGGTAGACATTGGGTCCGGCACGCATTTCGGTGCAAGACGGATACCAATATCCGGATCAACGGGTCGTTTTGAGATCGGCTCATCGGAATCCAATTTCGGAGATACCGTTGAGTTCGTATCATCATTCTGGACTCGTTGATAGATAGTTTGCTAAGTTTTAAGAACATTGGCTCCGACACGCATTTCCGTGCAAACTGGAATTCCAAGTTCTGGTCAACGGACCAAATTGAGATCGGGTCAACGGAATCCAATTCTGGAGATACCGTTGGGTTCGTATCGTCATTCTGGTTTTGTGGATATATAATTTGTTATATTTTATAGACTTATTATCTTGCACGTTTTTCGGTGCAAAACGGCTCCGACACGGACATCGTTTTGACCCGAAATTACCTTTTTGCCCTTGTGTCCAAATTGGACCGATGGGTAGGCTATCCTAGCTAATTTGACCATTCTGGACACGTTGGCGATGTTTATTTCATCGTCCGGCAATGTTTGTTGATAGTTTCTCTGAGTTAACCTTTTTTTATAAATAATTAATCATTAATTCATATAATGCTCGTATTTCGGGATTAGTACAACGAAACTGAGCTCAGTCAATTCCAGTGATCTCACATCGCTGAAATTGACAAGATGGACACGTGGATCACCATAATAAGATTATCAACTTTATCGTTGATCATCTCATCTAGATTTGCGTGTCGTAAGTTTCGACGTACAAATAACGAAGTACACTTTATTCTTTAATAATTAGACTAGATTGACCCTGTTTGACCAAAGTTGACTAGTTGACCCAAAGTCAACTGTGAGTCAACACTTGACCTAGTTTGACTAGATTATTGACCGGAGTTGACCTAGAGTCGTTTTGACTTAGAAGAACCTAGTATAAGATAGATTGCTTGTAGAGATTTATTTATTACAACTTGAACACCTTGTAACCTGTGTTGCTTTAAATAGGACTCTGTGGCTTCAGTTGGACCCTCTATACTTATCAGCTGCTCAGGTTACCAGGTGAGTATATTCACTGATAGTTTTCATTGTCTTGATATCTACTATATCCGATTCAGTCGTAGTGTTTTACTTGATTCCCGACACGACGGTTCACGGACTAGTATACGTCGGATCCTGTTATGAGATGTTATTCCTGGACTTTCTTGGTATATGGGTATGTGATATTTATGTGTTTCATGTACTTGTATAGACATTGATTTGGGAGTGGGCTGGCCCCCTGCTCTCGAACCTTGTGTCATGACGTGCCATGTCCGAATCCGTGATACTACTCGGGGATGGGGGAATTATTAGGGGATATGTGATCAAAGCCTTCCTGTAACTATACATTGCTAGCGTCACCCTCACCTCACGTAGGGTGTTGCAGACACCCCATTACCAGTTATCCAGGTTGGACGGCATGACTCTCTGTTGAGTACACCGCGGATTGTCGGGCCAAGTGGATAACCATCTCTTGCTTCTCTAGCCGATCACATATCGCTCTAATAGTTCAAATCACCTTTTTACATTTATTGTCATATCATATATTTCCAGTTCACCTTTACTTACTGTACTTTCACCATACTATGATTCATTTCTCACATGCTCTACCTGTTTCGTACTGTACCATGGTTATGGGACTAAGTTCTGTTTGAAGGAAGGGTTACAACCCCGGTCCTTGTTTGGTTTAAGGGTTGTAACTCGGCTTTCAAATGGTTCCCAAGTCGCCGATATCTTTGTCTTGTATTTTATTATTACTGTCTCTTATAGTATTTCTCAATTCATATGGAACTGCTGTTGGTGTTTGTACTTGCTCATTTTTCTGACAGGATACGTTGACAAATTTTACAGATAGCTTGGAGATTTCCTGCTAGTCTAGAGGAGCCACATTAGAGGTTGTTTAGTTAGCTATTTTCAGTTGTCTGGAGTCGTATTTATTTTATGGATTACTGTATCTGAGTTTTGAGATGTATTTCTGGGTTATGTACCTTAGACACTTAGACTTCTATCTCATGTATCTCTTTTGGATTTCATGTTTTATCTATCTTCTTTATCATGCTCTACCTTAGTTGTGATTGAGACTGTATCTGCTATGTCACCCCCATTCGGGGAGTATAAACTGTTTAGTCTTATACTGTTAGATGCATTGAGACCTAGGACAGCGTTCTACCGTCGATACTGCGGCGTAGGCTGGGCGTTGTTACGTTCTCGTGCCCTAACTCTAGGGTGCGGGTCGTGACACTAACGACCTATCCGGGGCCTCGCATCGGGGGTTCCGCTGAAATACTTCTTCAATGCCAAGAAAAAGGCGTCATCAATTGGGCTATTAGTTTTCATATTTATTCTGTATTTTTTCTTTTATTGAGTATAGGAAAAATGTGAGATTGATCGAATCGGTACTGGCTTAGGTAATTCACAGTCCACAAACAAAATAAGCCTACCTACTTATCCTAAAAATCCATAATTCCAAAAAGCCTAAAATTTATGCAAATTTGGTCCATTCCTTATTGTTCTGACCCAGCAAAACTCTGACAGAACTCTGACCGAGTTCGGTCCGAGTTCGGCCCGAGTTCGGTCTGGGTTATTTGAATTTTAGTTCCCACCATATCTGCATCCAACGTTCGTATGCGAAATCCTAGCATCCGAACTCTGCCCGAACTCTGCTCGAGTTCGGTCCCTCAAAAATACTATAAATAGAGTTGAGATTACCGTTCATTTCAATCATCCAATTTTATCTCTTCTCTTCTCTATCTAAAGTGTTTTTAGCTTTTTTTACTTTCATATCTAAGCCTCTACGACTCTTAGCCAAGCCAGTACAGTTTCTGTTTAATCTAGAGTTTGGTGTTGAAAAGTTGTAACGGAGGCTGTATTCAGAAAATGTTCTAGTTTTCCAATTGCCTTCTGGAGTCGGTCGTGCGCTCGTCGCCAAGCATGGTGTTGTGAAGTCGGTCGTGCACTTGTCGCCAAGCACGGTGTTGTAAGAGTTGCAAGCGCTCAGTTAAAGCTTGTGCCATAGTGGATTAACAACGAGCAAGAGTACTCGCGACTGGACAAGTCCTCTCAGAGGGAAACCAGAATATATCGCTGTGTCACTAAGTTTGAATTCTTGACTCTTACTTTACCGTATTTTATTTACCTCTTTTATCTGCCATAATATATAACTGCTTTATTAATTTTTAACTGGTAATTATTTTTGCGGCACATGTACACACTCTATTCACCCCCCTCTAGAGGTGCTCAACGGTCCTACAAGACTGTAGGATATAGGTACTCGTCTAGATCTAGAAAAGAACCATGTCCTCAGAGGGACGTAATAAGATACACAATAACAAGCTATAATATGAACTAAAATAAATACAAGAAATAAACTGGGTAAACTATCCATCTATGTGTGTGCATGTCGAAGACGACTTTGGGCCACATGGGTAGGTAAAGGAGTAGCATTAGCGTCAACTAATGCTAAAATATATACTAACATACTTTTTCGACCGTACCGGATACTAGTCCATGGCCGCTGTCGGATATATCTACTAGTATAGCCTATAACATGGCACACTGAGGCTGATATGTAAGTGTCTGTCCCATATGCCTACTAATAGTCTTACCCTCCAATGTCCTGCTCGAATCACATCCATGACACTGGCATTCCACATCACTATGCAAGTCTCTATCTATCTCTAACCAATATATGAACCATCACAGGACCCACCCGTATTGTAGCTAGCCAAATATGTAGGCTCGTGCCAACACAATTTAACTCACTCAAGGCACCGTCTCATGAGATGTGTCCACTCATAGAAGTCATAGGAAATAACTTTATTTCTAATCGGGAGAGTCTTCTAACCTCTAAGTCACACATGTACTATATCATATCGATGACACGATTGATAGCACCCAAGTCGCACTTGGACGCGCACCACTAACACATCTATTCATATGCACAACAACAACCATGTATTTAAATAACACAAAAAAAGGTAGCAAGGTATCTTGCTTGGATTTGCAGTAAAGGAATAAAGTATCGATCCGGCTTCAACTCCGTAGTCACGGTCTCACGAACTCCTATAAATATATAACTAATATTAATAACCACACTTACATTATTACTATCATTGATATATATATATATATATATATATATATATATATATATATATATATATATATATATATATATATATATTATGTACATAAAAATATATATTATATGTATATAGTAAATATAGTTATCTAACTATATATTAGTAATGTAACTAGTCATAATATTTCTTCTTAGGACTAACAAAATTCCACAAAATGTAAATAGAAAATATTCAGTATTAATTCTAAAATAAATCTTTAATATTCTGGAAATAAAAAATTATATAATTATGATTGCATAAAACCATTTAGAAACCATCTCATGATCAATCTATTATCAATATTGATAAATCAACGTTATTGGAACCTTGTTAACCATAAATTAAATAACTTTAATATTCTAAAAGAAATGATAAATAATTATTTAAATTATCAAATATTTATGATCATAACTTGAGAATCAATAGTATTGAGCCTTGGATGCACACACAACATTTTGGGACTCACAATATGGTAATTTCGATGGTTTATTTTACGACAGAATTTATTCTTCAAAGATGTGATGATTCAAGCATCAAAACATCAAAATTATGAAAATGTAATTGAATAGGATTGTAGATAATCGAATTACGGTCATTTTCATATATGATTTCAATGGTAGAAGTTATTCTAACTAGATTAAAACCTTCGTATATGAAACATCATCAATTCTGGACATACTTTGGTAAAACGTGTGCCCCAAAAAATATAAAAAAAAATTCAACATGAAATTTTATAGGAAGGTGGTAGACACATATAGGAATATATTATTTTTAGTTTCATGAAGTTTTAACCTCTATAAGTGGAGAAAATGCTGTTGCAAGATGGCATACCTGCTGTGACTTTCGGCCAGTAGGTCCGATTGAACTTGTGGGGGCTGTTGTGGCTTGTAGGGGTGGTTCCAGGTGGTGGCCGGCCTTAAGATGATGGAGAGGGGTCATGGGCACATCGGGGCTGAGGTGTCAAGTCTTGGAGTGGTCAACAAAGGGCCCAAACAGCAGTGAGAAGAGGGACATCAGCGACAGCAGGTTGGCAGTAGGCGCACGGTTTTAGGGTTTGTAGGATCGGTTTTCGGGTAGGTTTAGGTAGTTTACATAGGTAGATGGGTAGGGGGTTCGGGTAGGGCTGTTTTAATGTCGATTTGGGTGAGTTTTGATGATTGGAGTCCAATATACAAGAGGGATTGGCACATGAATATGCAAGCTTCCAAATATAGGAACCTAGATTTGTAAAGTTTCCTTGTTAGAGTTTAACCCAAATAAATACTCCATAAATTTGAAATAATTATCTAGGATGGCCCCTCTATATGGGGATGACTCTAACAAGTCCCCTACAACTTGTTGGAAAAGTTTAGGCTCGATAAAAGTTACCCGAATTAGAAATAGGTTCTAAAAGTCGCATAAGGGATCTTATGTGCCATTTGAATTTAAATGGCACATGGGGCCTCGATTGAGTAGGACACCCTAGGTATATGTGTAGTAGGCTAAAAAAATAGTCGAAATCATATATTGTTTCGTTTAGGTTGGATCGACGTCGAGTCCCGAATTTAAGTTGGAAGTTATGATAAATCTCACGGTAGATAACTTCTTGGCCTAAATTGACACCGAAGTTGTGCGAAGCAAATAGAATGCAAGAAGACATATTTGAGTGGGACATGATATATCAAATCGAAGATAAACTTATCTAGGTCAAAACTCATTAAGGAAGTTTCTAGAGTTTGGCATTTCTTGTGCTCCAAAAATCAAAGCTACGAAAGAGTATTTTTTATGGTCATGAATAAAAGTGGAAAAATATATAATAACCAAGATATAACTCAAATAAAAAATATAAAATATGTCAAAAAATTTAAAGGACTTACAACCTCTCTACCTTAGGAAATTTCTTCCTCGAAATTAAGCACCCTTATATAAAGAAATCAATAATGACTAGTTAAGGAAAATATACCTATTCCCATAAAGAGATGAGGAAAATGCTCCATAATCGTATCCTCGCGCTCCCAAGTCGACTTTCCTGGTGCATTTTGCCTCCACGCGACATAAACTAAAAGAATGGTGACTTTCTCTCGATGGCCCATAATCTCCACGGGCTACTCTTTATAAGGCTCGGACCCACAGTAATCTCGGAATGGTCCACAACGTGACTAGGATCTAACACATATATCCTCTGCTGAGATACATAGAATATGTCATGAACTCCTTTCAAGGTCTGTGGCATCACATGTCTGTACGCGACTTCTCCAACTCTCTCTAGCACGTCGAACAGTCCGATGTACCTCGGATTAAGCTTCCCTCTCCCTCCAAATCTAATGGTCCCTATGGTAGGAGAAATTTTAAAAAATACGTGGTCCCCTGGCTGGAACTCCAATGGTCGACGATGACTATCTGCCTTATACTTCTGTCGATCTTGAGCTGCTCATAAATGTCCTTGAATTTGTTTCACCTTCTCCACCATACAAACCACTAACTCCGGTCCCAGTATCTGTCGCTGACCAACATCACTCCAGTACACTGGAGAATGTCACTTCCTTCCATACATAGCTTTGAATGGCACCATTTGGATTCTTGTAACTCCCCAGTCCCAAAATACGTAGGACTAGGTACGTAGACATGCCAGCCCTACAATAAATATACGTAAGCTGTAAAATACATTATAGCTATGACAACTAATCCCATCCACAAAATAAAAGAATAATAATATCATAAAATCAAATTTAAATTGTTATTTGTACAAGTCATTGGGCGGAGACAAATCCACTACCAACTATTTTGAATAAGAAGTAATACATAACAAATGAAAGAATTTGTCAAAAGTAGCAATGGGCAATCCAAGAGCAATCATCCTCGATAGAAAAAAGAAGACCACGATCTTGGCTAGAATACCTGGAGAAAGTCACAAAAACACATACCTAGAGAAATCACAAGGTCCTCAGAGGGACGTAACAATATACATGAAGAACATGCCATATAAAATAAATATAAAATATGTCACAAGTCACAGGTAAAATTAAAAATAGTCCAAACCATAACAAGGCCCAATATCCCATCAACAAAACAGTGGACTACCTCTACAACCAAACAAGGACAAGGGGTAGCACACTATTCTATGATGTGATACTGTCCTATGTCATAACTAGAACAGAGGGTGACATGACATCGACTGAGGTCACCTAACCATTCTACTGTGTTCATGCATTTAAGAACAAACCTTCTATGCATGGGCACTTCTGGCTATAAACGGGATCCGACATAGTCCCTCTGGACCATTGGTCATAGTCAAACCTGATTTTAATAATTGATCTAACCCTGTCTCGATATAAGAGCTACTTGGACGACTGCTGAGAACTGCTACTGCTATCGTTTAAGACATGAAGCTGTTTTGCCATTGAGTCTGTATTTCCATTATCAATATAATTTTCATAATTTATTGAGTCTTGGAATACGATGTATACCGAGTCGTACTGGCAAATAGGCTACCCTAAAATATTTTTAAAATATCATTTGTTTTGAAAATGAACCCATTTACATAAGCTCCTAACTGCTTAACTTTTTAAAAGGCCCAAAACCTGATTTACAAAACCCTAATCAAATCATCTCTGGACCAAGAGAATTCGGCCTGAGTTCGGCCCGAATTTGCCCAGATTTTGGTTAGTGGACATTAGATTTTGAACTCAGTCTTCCCATATTTATGGATGCAACGGCTATCTGCCTAGATTCTCTTAAAGAATTTTGTCCGAATTCTATCTTTGGAAAAACTGTAAATAGAGAAAAATTTCTACCATTTCAACATACCTCTCTTCCCTTCTCTCTAAGCCTACTACGATATTCCAAAGTGTTTTAACCTTTTCATTTTCAAATTCCAAGCCATTTACAATCCTCTAGTCGATTTGCGAGTGCCGTACGGTCTAAAAGTTTTAGAGTGATTGTCATCAAAGGCTTGATTGAAGAAAGACACTTCACAATTGAAGTTGGTCGAGTACTTCAGATCAAAGCTTGCGTTGTAGAAGTTGCAAGAACTTTGCATGAAAACTTGCAATATTTTTTCATAGTGGATTTCAACTAGAAGCTAGAGTTCTTCCGACTGGACTAGTCCTCACAAGAGGGAAACCAATATACATCCTTGTGTTTGCATTTGCTCTCTGATCTCTACTTTTACATTTACATATCTGTGATATATTCTGTGATCTTGTTGCTAACATTTTTTTAAATAGCTAATTTTTCCCTGCCAACTCTATTCACCCCCCTCTAGAGTATAACGCTTTACTTCTTGTTCCTACAGTCCCCACTTGGGCACCAGGGGCCAGGCGTATAACGTTCCAATAACGTCAGTAGCCAACCTGAGAGGGTAAGCTTACCCGTATCTCCAGCGGAGCTTCTGGGTTACTAAAATAAAAAGTGTAATAGTGGCCCATACGATAAGGAAATGTTCTCCCCACCCTATGCACCAATTAAGTCGTATCCACGACCATGTACTTCTACTAACTGCTAAGTCTCCTAACATTCCTCTATTAGCAATTATACCTAATGCATGCGCACGGGTGATCAGCCAACATGCAAGTACCTCTATATGATACTCATAACTCATACATTTCTCGTGGCACAGTCGTGACAAATTTTATAATAATACACTAACAAATGGTAGTCCCTTAACTCTAGGTCCACATGTAAATTGAAAGACAAAAAGGAAAATATGACTGGCATTTACATCATGTATAACTGAAAGCAAGTAAGTAAATCATGAACAGTATTCAAAGGTGCAACTAGATGAACTGAAAATAAACAGACAGTAAATATACAGTAACTAAACAATAAAGATGCATACTAAATATAAACAATAAATATGATAAGGTATCTTTCCTAGTGTGTGATGCGAGGATTTGACTAGTCCCGATTTGTCCGATAGCCATGTTTGATGTGTACATTTTCAAATTTACGAGAAGATAGGAGTGCACGATTAGTCACGGTCAATTGTGATACTCAAAGGAAATTTATGGAAATAAATATATATACTATTTTTAGAAAGTATTTTTATAATATTTTTAAAATATATGATATTATTAAAAATAAATAGATACTTACTTGATAAATAAAATAGTTTTAGGCAAAACCCTAAGTTTGTCAAAATAATATTTTATAGATGGAAAACTATATCGATTTGTTAAAAATAAATATCTGAATATCAAGAAAATCATTTTAGGTAGAAATTATTTTAGAAATTAACTATATTTTTATTATTCAAAATATTAATAATCATGAAAAAACTTGAAAATCATTCAAGGCTAAAATCCAAATTTGTCAATACACTTTTTAGGGCAACACTATATCTTAAATAATATATTTAGGGTTTGAAATTCAGTTTTGAAAATAAATATAGGGCAAAGCCTAGTACAATATTTTGTTTCAACATAATCTGAAAAATACTAATATATTTATTTAATAATAACAATAATACCTGCTAATAAAAATACACTAAAAAATATTATCAAAATTAATAATATTAATAATAATGGTATAATAACTAATATAACATCTACTGATATACATAATATTGTAATGGGTATTATAGTAGATAATATACTACAGTAGTACATATATACATATCATACATATATACATATCATACATATACACTAAAAACAAAAAATAAAAATAATAATATAACAAAATATCTACTGATATCATTCTCTTTCCAATGCGTTGAAAGTAGGGGAAAGAGAGTAAAGGTTTAAAGAAAATTTTAGAGGTCAGTGTGAGAGAGTTAGAGAGGGAGCTGCGATGAGAAGAGCCGCGGGTTCACCTGAGCGCGCAGGCGGAGATGGAAGAAAGAGTCATCAAAGTTTAGGGTTTTATTGCGGTAGAGAGGGCTGGGCCCAGCGGTACGGGCGACCCAGCAGAGGCGGAGCTGGGCTCGTGGTGGAGGTCCTCGGCGCTCGTAAACAGCGACGGTGGGTGTGGGCGATCCTGATGGTGGCACGGTGGTGCGGCTCGTGCGGATCTGGTCGGAAGCTAGCAGAGAAAGTCGGGGCACAGTGGCGAAGGACGGCGACAGTTGGTGATGTCTTAGGTGGAGGCGGAGAGGATCTACGTGGCGGGGCTCGTCTCCGGCGTTCGTCGGGCGCGATGGAGGTAAGTCATAGTGGTAGTTGTTTGGATTTTGTTGTGTGATCGGAAGAGGAGGAGGTTGTGATGGTAGGGTTTTCTGGTGGCCGGAGGAGCGGTTGGGTCTGGGCTGGGTTGTGGGTGTCCGAGAGTGTGACGGCAAGGAGGAGGTTCGGCCGGGGAGTGGCGGCACGTCCAGAGGGGGTTTGGCCGATCAGTGAGGGGTTTGACGAGGGCTGCGGTGGTGATAACGGTGATGGTAGGGATGAAGTCCGTGGTGACGATGGCAGTGGACGGTCGGAAGAGGTGCAGGCGATGGTCTAGCAGGTGTGGGAGGAGATCTGGTGGCAGCCACGGTGTGGCAGGCTGTGTCGGGGTCGACGGAGTAGAATATTAGGGTTTAGGGATTTTGTGTCGGGGTGTATTGGGAACAGTATTGGGTTGTGTCTTACACGGGATTGGGTTGTGTCATGCGTGACACAGGGGCGTGTCGGTGTTCGGGGATGTCGGACATGTAGAGGGTCATCTATGATGTAAATGTAAAGGATAGAAAATATTGGAAAGACACCCGAGGTTGGACCTGTGGCCGTCAGGGCTGACACGGAGCAATTTGGACATGGACACGATGCATGACACTTTGGTGGGAAATATTGGCTTATGAATTTTGATGGGAAAAAGAGCAAAGAAACTTCTCCTTATATAGGGGATGGAGACTCCTAATTAGATAAAGAGTAGAAAAATTAAATCCCCTTTAGATAATTCACCATTTACTTTAAGTCAAATTAAAATCAATTCAACCAAATCCAACTCCAGTTTAAATCTAGATAAATCCTATCTTCAGTTTAAAACTATTCTAAAATAAAAATCAATAAAATAAATTCCCAATTTTGCTCCTAGTAGTGGGGAACAGCTTCTAGGAATCGCGAACATATAACTATTTCCTTTGGGAACAACTCTTCACTCGTCGCCTCTGTTTTTTATGGAATCTACGGCTCCCTCGGGCTTGCTGTCGCTATCCCTCGGTTGCGGGATTGCTCTCGCTTCTCTCAAAAATCCCTTATCCCAAATCACCATGACAATTAAACATTTAAATAAAAAAAATTCCAAAGTATCTTTTATAAATAATAATATTATTTAATTTCAAAATTCAAAATATATACATGAATTAAATTTCATATATCTCGAATGCAAATAGAATATCTACATAGAATATAGTTTTCTAAATTACTACTTATATTTGTACAATGAAATAAAATAGTTTTTTAAAATAAATAAATAAATAAATTTTGCCAAATGTCGACGCGACGTATTTTACAACTTTAAGTAAATAAAAATATTTATCTTATATTATTTTTGAAAAATATACTTATTTAAATTAAATGAAGAAAGTCTATAATAATTTTTTTATAATAATATATATCTTGCATATACATATTCGTCCTCGACGTACAAATACCAAAAATAAAGACCAATACCAAAATAAATTAATTTAAAAAAATTATAATAAAAATTTAGGGGATTTAAATCGTATCTAACTTACAAGAATTACGTCCTCAAAATTTAGGAATAACTTGGGTAGGTAGGGTTGAGGAGATAGAAAGAGTTTATCGATAAGAAATCACGATATAAATGATTGGGCGAGGAGAAGAAACGACATTCAACAAAATAGACAATTTAGATAATCACCATTTAGATAACTAGGAAAATAAACTCACGAATATAGTTAGATGATGATAACATACATGACAACCCATCTGTGTGTAAATCTCGATCAACATGAACCATCAATCTTAAAAATGTGCAGCCTCGTAATAGGCAACAACTTTCAATCACAAATTTTTGATCAATAACTCTTTATTCAAAATTCAAAATTGCTTTTGATCCCTCATAATCACCTTCATCTATTTTACTATTTATTCTCAAAATTTATTCCATAAAATATTTAATTTCTTGAAACCTTTTTTTCTTTCCTTTCTTTCAATTTGATATTTAACCTCCAAAATTTTTTTACTCACAAAATTTTGAATTTCAATTATATTCATATATCTAAATCCGATATATCAACGATAGAAATTCAATAAGTCCAAAAAGTTTAAATTCAATGAATTCTAATATACTTCTCCAACATGTATATATATTTTTTTCTCCAACATATATATATATATATATATATATATATATATATATATATATATATATATTTCTCAAACCACATTTCGTCTTTCATTACCTTCTTGAAATTTGGAATTTAATACATGTTCAATAAATTTAGTCAAAGCAACATCAAACTCTATCTTAATTTTGAATTTCATATTCATGATCATCATAGAAATTTAGTCCATGAATTCAAAGCTTTTTCATTGTCGCTAATTGAGTAACCTTGGAAACTAGTAACATCGAACACTATATTATTTTTTAGTATTTTATCTATCAGTACTCCAAATTTCAACATACTTATTTCTTTAATCTCCTCTATGGAATTTTCTAATCTAGTCTCGTATAACTGAAGGGTGTCCTGATCCAATTTCCATTGTTGCACAAAGAAATATATTAAGGGCAAGGTTGCACGAATCACGAAGGAGTTTAATGATAATCCTTCATGAGGGGAGCAAATTTGATTGGAAGGAAAATATGGTTAGGCTCAAGATCATGGTAAGGGTTTGGAAAATAAATGATGGTTTAACGCAAGAAATACAAAGAGTAAGGGTTAAGAAATCTAGGTAAAATGATTAAAGATCAAGGGTACATGATTCCTTAGAGAGAAGATTGTATGATAGTCTTCTAGGATAGGGGTATGATTTAAGGAAATGATTCTAATCATTCTTAAGTTTCAAATGATTAAAGGTCATGATGATAGATCTAGGGTCGAGGAAAAAGGAGGAGTAACTCAAGACGAGGATGTAGTCACATGGGTTGGCCGATGGCTAGCTACACTTGTGTATATACAACTATCATGGCCATAGGTGGTATAAAAACTAAAGAAATACATCTGTGTCTAGCTATCAAGCACGATCGTTTGATTTTCCAGAAATAGGTGCGATGAAAACAATAAAGAGTTCAAGGAAGATGTGATCGATACAAATACGTGGTTCAAAGCGATTAAGTAGTTGAAAAGAGTGCTGTTAGAATAGTCGCAGATGAGATCCTAGAGGGCAAGTTAACTATATCTCAATCGACGTAGAATAATCATATGAGGAGTGAACCAAGAGCACTATGGTTGATCAGACTATAATATACCGGTTCTAATTAGATAATGTATTAGTCGCGTCCACAATAAAACATATGTCCTGAACAAGCTCGATGAAAGAGTAAGCTTACAAAACTAGGCTATAATAGCGGTGTTTAGTCAAGATAGTAAAAATATAAGTACGGAGATTATGATGAAAGAAGGTACAAATAGTTCAAGTTTATCGAAAATCTAAATTCTTCTAGTGTTCATGACTCTACAGTTGTCCTACTGTCTTCTTGTCTAAGACTTTGTCTGACCAAATGGGGTATAGACCTCTAAGCTATATAATCTAAGCAATCCTTTTAGTATAGTATCGACTTTAATGGGTCAAAGGGAATGCTAGGCCATGAGACATTCTATCCAACTTACAAGAGTTAAACTAATAGTGTGATTGAACAACGGAACATATATACCTAGTACGAGTCATCTTTCTAACCTCTATTAAGCATGAAAGAAGGATAAGATTCACGATGGAAAAGAAATCCAGCAGAAAAAAATCAAGGTAGTCAAACAAGAGTTCAAAATTGGAATCAAGGAGGAGATCAAGCATGTGGATGAGATCCTAGACTCTAATCCTATATGCAGGCTTGTTTGGTACAGTTATATAACCAAACAATTTATTCGTTGACTTGCATGGGCCACCATAATACTCGCCTGATAACTGTTATTATAAGGAAACTCTACCAGATGAAGATAATCCTCACATGAACCTCCAAAGTCGAGCATGCATGCTCTCAACTTATCCTCCAAGGTCTGTATGGTACGCTCTGACAGACGATTCGTCTGTGGATGATATGAGGTATTAAACTTCAACCTCGTACCAAGACTCTCCTACATGATCCTCCAAAAATGTGAAGTAAACCACTAATATCTGTCGGACACAATGCTAACTAGCACTCTGTGTAGGCATTCGATTTGCTTTATGTACATCTCCGCTAACACTTTCGTAGATTGGCCCACTTTGAATGGCAAGAACTGAGCTGCCTTCGTGAGTTGATCTACTATAATCCAAACTGTATCTCTGCCACTCGAGCTCCTCAGAAATTCTGTCACAAAATCTATCGTAATATTCTCCCACTTCTACTCCGGAATGGGCAATGACTGAAGCAATCCTGCTGATCTCTGATGTTCATCCTTAACTTACTGACATACTAAACACTTTGCTATAAATCGAGCTCTCTCACTTCATTTCATACCACCAATAATGTTGCTTCAAATCTTTGTACATTTTTGTCCCTCCTGGATGAATGGAATACAGCAAACTGTATGCCTCAGTCACCAACTCCCGTCGAATCACCCCATTCAAAACATAGAGGCGATCCCCACACCTCAAGGTCCCGTCCTCATGAATATGTAATCTGGTCTGCATACCGGCCTCGGTCCTCTATCGAAGTCTCTGAAATCTCGCATCTGTCGGCAGTACGACCTTGATCTTCTCGACCAGTGACGACAGCACCTAAAGATTCATTAATTGGTCATCTACTCCTGGCAGTATGACTTCTATCGCCAACTTCTGTAGATCCTCCAATAATTATGGTTGGGTAGTCAAGAAAAATGCCATAGATCTCCTACTTAAAGCATCGACTACTTCATTCGTCTTCCCTGGATGGTACTGTAAGTCAATTTAGAAATCCTTCATCAATTCCAAGCATCTTCTCTGCCTTATATTCAAGTCCTTCTCAGTGCAAACATACTTTAAACTCTTATAAACTATAAAGATCTCCCCTAGCTCCCTATATACATAATGCCTCCAAAGGTTCAAAGCAAAGATCATTGCGGCAAGCTCCAAGTTGTGAGTAGGATGATTCTTCCCGTGAGTCCTTAATTACCTAGAAGCATAAGCTACCACCTTCCCATGTTGTATCAATACACACCCCAATCCTTTAACGGAAGCATCACTATAGATCACGAACCCTTCGGGACTTGATAGAATCGTCAAGATGGGTGTAGTGGTCAGGCGCTTCTTCAACTCATCAAATGTCATCTGACACTCATCCGTCCATAAGAACTCCTGCTTCTTGTGGGTCAACTGAGTCATTGGTTCCACAATCCTCACGTAGTTATCTACGAACCTCCGGTAAAACCCGGTAAGCCCAAGAAAACTTTTCACCTCGGAGGCATTGGTCGGAACATGTCATGTCTCTACGGCAGATATCTTGGCTGGATCAACTGAAATGCCTTCTCTCGAGACAGCGTGCCCGAGGAAAGAAACAAGGTCTAAGAAGAACTCATATTTGCTCAATTTAGCATAGAGCCTCTCGCTCCTCAGTGTCTCCAAAACAATCCTCAAATGCTGCTCGTGCTCCTCCTGGCTCTTCGAGTACACCAAAATGTTGTCGAGAAAAACAACCGCAAACTCATCCAAGTATTGGTGGAACACTCTATTCATCAGATTCATGAATACTGTTGGCACATTTGTCAATCTGAAGGGCATCACTAAGAACTCATAATGACCATAACGAGTCCTGAATGTTGTATTTGGAATGTCTTCTCTGCGCACCTTCACTTGGTGATATCCCAAACTCAAATTAGTCTTCGAAAAGACCTTTGCACCAGTCAACTGGTCGAACAATTCATCAATCCGGGGCAGTGGATACTTGTTTTTGACAGTCAACGCATTCAGTGCCCGGTAGTCGATGTACATACGCACTGATCCATCTTTCTTTGGCACAAATAACACTGGAGCCCCCTATAGTAATACACTCGATCGAATAAAGCCCTTGTTCTGCAACTTTTCTAGCTGAACCTTCATCCTTTGCCAACCGTTACACATTATAAGAAATTGGTGCTCCTCCTGTCACTAACTCGATACTAAACTCCAATAGTCTGTTAGGTGGTAGACCTGGCAAGTCCTCCGGGAATGCAACCATAAACTTCTCAATAATAGGCGACGGTGGTGCTACCTCCATGGACATAAAAGATTCAACTGCTTGCCCTACTCCCTTCTTGATGGTCCCTCGCATGAACTCAAACTCGGGACGACCTGGCGGTCTGAAGATAACACTTCCTTTATGACAATCTAATACAGTTTAGTACTGGCTCAACCAGTCCATCCCCAATACTACATCGAAATTCGGTATTGGAAATACCAAAAATTGTGCTCTCATCTTTCTCTCCTGTTGGCCCATATGGTCATGATCAACCTAATTTAAATAATTGACTTAAACTCCGAATCCGATACGTAAAGTACGAAGACTACAAAAGACCATAACTATTCTCGTCAAGCAAGATTTTTTTCAATTTATTCTGTATTTTTCTTTTCTTGAGTCTAGGTTTTTGTGAGTCAGATATCACTGAAATTTAGATTAAAATCCCCAATCAAACAAAACCAAACTCATACCCAAAAGATATTTTGAAACCAAGAAGTTTTTGAAAACCTAGTACCCAAACTCGGTGCGAGTTCTCCCCGAACTCTAACGAACTCGATCCCGCTGAATTTCCTCATGATCAAAATGAATACCTATTCTTTTGGATCCCAAACATTAAAAAATTTGAGCGTTAACCTAAGCGAGTTCTGCCCGAATTTTGGTTCAAAAATACCTATAAATAGAGAAGAGAATTTTATTTTACTCACTCATCTCATTCTTCATCTTCTCTATTCATTCTAAGCCTTCCTATCACAAAGAACTTTCAATCTTCAAATTTTTAAGACAACTCCCATTCTTCTAAGTTTCGGTGTGTTCCGATTAGAAGTGTTCGAGTTATACAAGCTTGACTATCAAAGCTATTCAGTTAGTATTGAAGTTTATTCGTGTACTTTAGATAAAAACACGATGTTGTAAGAAGTCGGCATGTCCTTCAGAGTAAAGCACGCAGTGTAACTACTATTTTAAATAATGGATTTAATATCGAGCAAGAGTACTCGAGCCTGGACTAGTCCTCTCAGAAAAAATTAGGATAAAATCTTAGTGTTTGCGTATTGCTTCTATCTCACTACTTAATTACTGCTTTTATATTATTGCATCAATTATCTGTCTTTACTTGCCTTTGCCTGCATTAATTTTAATTATGGATATTACTTCCACTACACTCTATTCATACCCCCTCTAGAGTTGCCATCGATCCGACAATTGGTATCAGAGCACAATTTCTCTAAGTTGGACTAAAACTCCTTGAGAAATGGCATCATTATACACCAGTAATGGTGAAGGCCAGTCAACAAATAGGTCTTCCTTATTTGATGGCACAAACTACACGTATTGGAAGACACACAAGAGCTTTTATCTTAAGTCATTTGATTTTGATTTATGGTCAATTGTTATTGATAATTATAAGAAACTAGCTCGAATCGTTATAGATGGGAGCCTGGTTGAGAAATCACATGACAAGTATACTAATCATAAAAAAAACAAGCAAGCCTTGATGCAAAAGCGATAAATGCTTTATTTTGTGCAGTAGATATAATAGAATTCAATAGAGTATTAACATGTGCCACGTCTCATGTTGTTTGGAATCTTCTTGAGGTAACTCATGAAGGAGCTTCACAGGTGAAGGAATCCAAAATCTCAAGACACGCACAAGAATATGAGGCTTTTAGAATGAAGTCTAATGAGACTATCTCTAACATGTTTACTCGTTTGTTAGATATTATTAATCCCTTATCTTCTCCTGGAAAGGAATACGACAATCATGAAAAGATACGAAAGGTACTTCGTAGATTGATCAAGAATTAGAATCCTAAAGCAACGACTATAATTGAAGGAACGATCTTACTACAATGATTCTCGAGATGCTTATGGGAAAGCTTATGACACATGAGTTGGACCTAAAAAAATTTGAAGAGCCAACACCGAAGCAATAGACCATTGCATTCAAAGCACAACACAAGATGGCTTCCGATGACAAAAGTGAGAATGGTAGCTCAGATAATGATCAAATGGCCCTTACGACTCGGAACTTCAAAAGATTTATAAAGTATGAGAAATCAAACAAAAAGAAGAAAGATTTCAGAGATGACGAAGAGCCAATTTGCTATAACTGTAAAAAGATAGGTCATATCCAAAAAGACTGTCCTGCTGTAAGAAAGGAAAGCAGATACGAATAATCAAGTAAGAGAAGGACTTCAACCAGAAATTATGCTAACACTAGTATTTGGTGTGAAAGTGAAACAAACGATTCTGAAGAGGAAGAGAGACCTCGTAACACTGCAAATCTATGCTTCATGGCTACAGATGCAAAGGTAATTTCAAATCTACTATATAAAAATTTTATATTTGATGCTTTTAGCGATTTATTAGAAGATCAAAAGAAGATAATGGATATGTATAAATGTGATAAGAAATAGCTGAAAGCAGTACACTCTGAGTATACTATATAATCTCTAATACTAGAAGATATTAGAGATAAAAAAAATTTAGTAACACGGATGGGATTTCTTCTTTAAAATTGAGATTACATGACACTCTTGAGGAGCTTGAGAAAGTAAATTAAGAAAATATAAAACTCAAAGATCTCTATGAATTAGAGAATAAGAAGTATAATATTCCTGGTCAGAGAATAGATGCACTTACTGCCAAGTATGATGAAGCTTGTGATATCTCTAAAAAGTTAGAGATAAAACTGGGTAAACAGGTTGTCAAACCTGTGACTTAAGTGAAAACAAATCACACAACTAAACACAAACACAACACGTCTAATACCACTAGAACTTTCAAAGATCATGCATTTATGTATAATTTTTACATAAGAAGTCTCACAATATTTCAAAAACTCATATACATAATTTTTGAAAGTCACTTAGCAACGTCTGCTACATGTCACTACTGTGATTTAAAAGAATATGTATCACATCTGTACAAAATAAGGAAGTTGGTAGACATGCATATATATGTTTGGGTTCCTAAAACTAGCACATCTGGACCCTCAAGAAAGTGGGTACCAAAGGTTACATCTTTAACTTGTGTTGTAGATGGACCTACCCCCACTCACTAGAAGCAAATGGATTCTCGATAGTGGTTTCTCTAGACACGATGGGTGATACTACTTTGTTTGTAACTCTATCGATGAAGAAAGAAGGCTATGTCTCCTTTGGAAATAACTTAAAAAGGACATATAATTGGTAATAGAAACATAGGTACTTCTTCCTCTCCTATTATCAAAAATGTTTACTTAGTAATAAAATTAAAACATAAACTTCTAAGTATAAGTCAATTGACTCATCATGGTTATGGAATTAATTTTGTTAAATATAAATATTTTATTTTTGATGAAACCTCTGGTATAATCTCTTTTAAAGGTTTAAGAGAGGACAACATATATGTTTTATATCTGTCGAAGAATACTAACAGTATAGGAAAGTGTCTATACACATCTCAAGACGAAAGCTGGATATGGCACGTGCGTCTTGGACATGCATACATGGACACAATTACAAGATTGTCCACAAAGAAATTGGTAGGAGGCTTACATGATATTACTTTCAAGAAAGATATAGTCTGTGTCGATTGTGAAAAGAACAAGGCATCCAGATTATCTTTCAAATCAATAAATGCTGTAAGTACCTGTAGACCTCTTCAATTATTACATATGGACTTATTTGGTCCAAGTAGAGTCGTCCGTCTTGGTGGTAAGTTATATGCTTTTGTAATAGTTGATGACTATTCAAGATATACTTGGATTTATTTTCTATCAAATAAAAATGAGGCCTATTATGAGTTTGTTTCTTTTTGTAAAAAGGTTAAAAATGAGAAAGAATTCATGATTGCTTGTATTCAAAGTGATCATGGTGGAGAATTTGACAATCATGATTTTAAAACCTTTTGTGATTCAAATGGTTTATCTCATGAATTCTCTTGTCCCAGAACTCTTCAACAGAATGGTGTTGTGGAGAGAAAGAATAGAACTCTTAACGATATGGCCAGAGTTATGCTTAACCAACACAATCTTCCAAAATATTTCTGGATAGAAGCTGTTTATACAACAGGCCATGTGTAAAATCCCCAAAAAATTTGGTGAATTTATTTTTTAATTAAATAAAATTTTACAGTATTTTGTGTTTTATTAGAATTTTTAATTTTAGATTTTCTAATAACTAGGTAGCAAGACAAATGCCACTATTATATGTAAACATAGATAAAGTTACTTATTTGAATTTATGAACTAAATTATTCAAGAAGAATATATATATATATATTAGTTTTGAAATTTTAAGGAACTTTTATTCATTTTTAAACAACATTGCATTTAATTAGTGATTTTTGTTTATATTAAT